>JAQIXS010000669.1:0-40992 GCA_034700785.1 Rossiulus vilnensis | reverse complement strand
AAAACAGTAATCTCAGCAACGTTTTGAACACTATGAGAAAAGTTTAATAAAGTTTCATCGAACTATATAAACTGTAACGGTGACCTGGCTGGGGCAAAGTGCCAGGCCCGGAACGCCGGCAATGGCCGAAATGTCAACCCTGCGAATTTGCCCAACGTGACCAAGGGTCGACAGGCCGGCCTAGTGTAAAAAGGTAGGGCCAGGTCTCCCTGGTGGCAGTTTAGTCCGGTTGGCCGGCCGGGGCTAGAGGTCGGGCTGACCTCTTGGCCTATGCCATTGGACGACTTCAATTTTACTCGCAAAGTTGTGAGTTTGCCTCTCTCGGGAGTTTCTGTATCGTTATTTGCCCCAGGGCAGCTGGAGTTCGGCCGTTGCCCGGATTCAATAAACCTGTGTCTCTGCATTGGGACGTGACTCCTTGGACGTTTTGACTTTTTCTATGCTCCTCGGCGATTTTTACATCCGCGGGATGCGGTATTTTGCACGGTGAGAGGTGCTGCACCCCTTAGGGACCTCTCATCGTGACATGGTAGAGGTGCAGGGTACCACCCTTTGTCTCGCGAAATGCGGTAGGCGGTCTCCTGCATGGACTCAATCGAGTGTTTTTGTGCAAGGGGCGACGTCGTTGCCGTCTGCCCTATTCCCGATTTGACGTTCGCCCTGCATGACCTTTTGGCCGAGGCCATGGCCCGCCGGCAACCCAGTCGCAAGCCCAGGGCGCGATAAACAGTGATGATAATGCTTAACTGTGATAAATTTAAAAATGTATCTTAAATAAAACGTGGAATCAAAATGTCTAAACGAATATGGCTACAATTGGCGGAATCGACAGTTGGTTTATTACAAGTTTCATTTTAAACGTAAAAGCAGTGCAGTGTCATGTGTTGTACCCAAACTACACTGGTGTCACCTTAGTTATATAGCAAGCACAGAATCTCTCATTACACTATCTACATACATGTATTAAGTTGTCTGAATGTAAGCATCACTAGACAACTTAACTTAAATAATAAGTCACGAATGTTTGTATTGCATGAAAATACAATAAGTAAAAATTTGGCATGACAAAAAATAGAACTATTCCACTTGTTCCAATTTACTGCAAACAAATCAAGCTACAGGATAAAAACCTAAAAACTAGAATAGTGACCTATTTTTTATGAAAACAGACAATAGGAAATGATATAATGATTCGCCTTTACTGGCGTCTTGTATGCTGAAGAAACTACCTTTTTGAACAAATTTCCCTGACCATCCTGACCACTGAATTTTCAAAAACATGGCAAGTGAACATTATGTAAGATTCAAAAAGAGAAAAAAAGGCATTCCCTATTTCCATTAATGCTGGACTGAATGTGAAGATGTCTTCAATTAAGCTAGCTTTTGCAGACGTTGATTAGCAATGGCGTATTGTGAATTCCATGACTTTTTTTCAAATCTATCAAAAATACGGATTTTAGCAAATTAAAAAAAAAATTAAATAGAAAATTGCATGCCATCAGAGGGCATAGGTTATTTACAAACTTTCGAAATTCGGTTTTATAAGGCTTCTCCAGTGGCGTTTTTAAGTTGTTGGCTCTCCATTGCCAGGTCTGACAGTGACGCGTGAGTCATCGTCGCGTCCAAGGACCAAACCTGAAATATTTTCAAATATTTATCATGATGATACCGAGTAGATCAAACTGGATTAAGATCAAACTTTCCCTGAATTTCTGGAAATAAATTCTGCAGTAAAAACGAGTACTACAACATAAAGAGGATTTCTGTTAATAACAAAAGTCAACTTCTTGCATCTAGTAATTTCTGTGCAAATGCATTTCTAATAGTAAAATTATTATTTATAAACAATTTAAACGTGGGTTTTTTAAGAGAACCGTTCATTGGAATTGCCACCCTCCCTGGCTTTCCCTGATTTTCGAGCAAACACAATTTTCCCTGACTTTCTCTGACCACTTTTCTCCTCCCTGACTTTTCAGATTCGCATGGATCGATGATTTTTAAAGTAGCTCCGATTGATACGTATTAATTTCAATACGAAACGATTAAATTTTCTTTTATCTATACCGTGACAGTCTGTCCTGCCTTAATAACGGCGGTGTGGTGAAACTCGTACTGTAAGAGGAAATGGAGGCACTATAACTTTTCTGATTGGACATTATGAACTGAAAGTTTGGTTTTAATTTGAAGTTCCACATATTTCTTGTACCGAAGCTTCTTAATGGAAGTCAGGTTACCAACACCAACAAAAAATGATTTCTTTTCACTTGTAACATACACATTTGTTATCTTACAATAACTAGCTGCCAATGGCCAGGATAGCTACTTATTATTGAATTCCCAAAAAATGAATCATGGATAGATTTTACTGTGCATTTGGCAGATGGACTACTACAGAATTGTTCTGCTGCCTCATCTTGGATGAATTGGAAACTATTGATAGTTAATGACAGTTAAAAGGCCTTGGTAACTCTTGGAATGCGTCATAAATTATATTTTTTTTCTTCATTGAAGTATCTATGAGCATCTGTTAAATGCTCTTTCCCTTTATTGGGTATTATAAGTTCATCACAACAATGTTTGTGCAACACAGTAACCATAGTAACGAGGTGTTTTTCCGTATTAATGAGGGTGGGTATATCAAAAGAATATGGTGTTATTTTGTCATAGTCATTCAGGGTTCCGCAAGGAAGCATTCCCTGAAGATCTACTTTAAAAGGGGCGTGCGAGTACATATCTGGGCCAAAAATCACCCACTAAGTCACTAAGACACCTTCCTTATCATTCTAAACAATACTTGAAAACACAGATTTGGATTTGGAAGGCTTGAAGGGGCTGAGCTTGGTGCATTCAAAACCAGAACAATTTTTAAAATCCGTGATTACCAATAAAGAGTTCTGTATAAATTTCTGTATAAAATTTGCTTTGAAATGTTATGTAGAGTACAAGTATGATTAATTGTTTGTGATGAGCTATTTTTAAGCTATTTTAAGCCTAATAGCATCATTTATTTAAATATTCTGATGTTTGCCCATTTGAGTGCATTAGGGCTGACTAGTGACTACTCTGTCTTCTTTGTTCAGCTTAAGTCCTAGGACTATAATGTCCAACATTTAGACAAGTTAAATGGATATGGCTATTTCTCAGTGTTTACTTAACATGTAGGTTGTTACAGTGTGGCAAAGGGGCAGGGAGGTGAGAACTGGGGAACCTCACAGGCCCCAGATAAAATTTTGATAGATAGTATTCATCAGTGCATGTGGACGATTATACATGAAATCACCAATTTACTAGCAAGTTGTGCAAATAGTACTTGAGGTCATTTTTAGCTTTACCCTTTCCCCCCTGTCATGTTCCTGTCATGCTAGAATGGGACCCCGACTCCTGCCTAAAAAGTGATTCGTTTATAAACGCTCTCTAAAGTGAGGTAGGCCTACTATGACGAAACCAAGGAACCCTAGGCCTGTTTATATTAGTTGCAATGAATTATTTTTACATTTTAAATGTGATTAGGAGTGAATACATTAGGGCGTATGTATGCAACTTAAACGCTGGCAATAAAATTGCAGGTCCAAATAGCATGCTTCAAACGCTAATGGTAACCATATAAGAGATGGTCCTTTCCGGAATGTAATAGCAAGCCCACGGCCCAGGCTCACGGGTGACCGTGGCTGCGATGTGCTCGATCCACAAATCTGTTTTTTCTGTCCTTATCTGTGCTGTTCTGCACGTTGATATATTGTCGAAGACAATGCCCAAATTGCCAAGAATACTACTGCATTTGTATTTCATCGAACGTCTTCGGAAAAGAGCCAAGTGAGAACATTAGGAGGTGAGCTTTGATCATCACAAATGTATCGACATTCAGGTCTACAACCTCATTTTCCCACCTCGGTATCGCTGGTGCATTTTCTGGCACCAACGACAAGGGTTCTGTTCGCTTTCTAAAGATTGGTGTCAGTCAGGCCAGCAGAGAGCGGCATCGGAAATAGATGTAAATAAAAACAATGGCGCGTTGTTTTCTGAAAGTGGCCATGCCAGTTTAGGAGCATTTCGAGAGCCGGGTCGCAGCTCAAGGATTCCGTAATGGATAGTTGGCTTATCGTGTGTGCAGGGCTCTTCACGTCCCAGCTCTGATGGTGATGCCTTTCTTTGTCTCGCGTTTGATTGCGCCAGTTTAGTGTTTGGACTCGATATTTTTGTGGGTGAGATAGCCAGAATCGCATTCCAAAATGGGATCCGGCTATCGACAGGGCCTGGTGAAAATTGAAAAGGCCAGCCAAGCTTTTAATCCTTTATCCGAACATGGAATGAAAAGACTCCCCCCTTTCATCCCCCTTCACTCTGCGCTCGCTGTAAAGTGCCTGCTCGCAATTTGCGCCCAATGCGAACGGAATGCTAAAAGGCAAGAGTGAACCGGGCCTGTATACAAATGGGCTCGTTTCCAGCCGAAAAGCAGCCCATTACTGGGACCTGGTCCGCTCTGCATTATTTTAAAAGCAACAAAGAGCGAGTGGAGAGTGCTCGATTCCGGAGAATGGCAAACTGGCACGAAAGGCGGTACCGTCACACTGCGCCAACCGTTCGGGGCCGCTGAAAGGGCCAGAAAATCGATGGGAAAAAACAGCTTTTGGCAAACTTTTGGGGCCTGAGAAGAGCTTTGCCGGCGTTCGCTGCGGTAGTACACCGCATAAAATGTTCATTATTTTCTGCCATGCGCCAAAGCCCCGCTACTTAAGCCCGGAGCCGCTCACTTGCTCGGATGACAATGATAAATGATGGATTTCGTAAACATCCGCAAAAACGCCACTGAACTACGGAATCCTAATCGCGAGGCGGCTTTCTCAAGAATATGCCACTAAATAACCGAAGTGGCCCTGGTTTTTCATTGACAAGCGACCCTGGTGAAAAGATCAGAATGTGATTCTTTACGGATGTTACTAGGCCTGTAACAGCAGTGATGTCACTGTTTCTATACTTTGCTACAACCAGATTGTGATATCACTGAATAAATATCGCATATTATTAAATGAGCGTCCATCCCAGCATAAGGTCACGATCACGGGACATAGCCTACTGATGTCACTTTAAAAGTGATATTACTATCTATATACTGACGCCGGACAGTCGGGAGGACGATATTCACGACGTCTTTTCGGATCAAAATCGACGATGGCTATGTGGGATGTTTCTAAACTGATATCACTAATGTTATAGTGGCATCAGTAAGTCAGGTGATGTCACCTTGTGCCTGTGATGGACGCTCATGTGTTAAAAAAACTATATAAGCTTAGTGATATCACTAAATTTCACATATCATTATATTTGTACTGATGTATACTGATCTTTCTACCAGGGAGCACCAACATACACTTAAGGTCAATCAAACAAGATGCCCGCTATACAAAAAATAAAACATTTTTGCTTCAAATACTTAATAAGTCGCACCCCCTCTAGTAATAATGGCGAAATGAATATTCTAACCTGAACATAAAACACACTTTTTTGACATTAATGGCTAAGGTGTGAAGTATAAAAAACAACAATACTGATTTGAATTTGCTTCTGCTTAAGGATGAGCCGAAAGCATGCCCACTCTCGCACATTTTTTGCTTGAAATACTTAATTATAATTGCTTAATTTATGTTTACTAGTGTAGAATTGGTAGTCCACTAGGGTTCCAGCTTTGGTTTACAATTTGAAAATGCCCCGTTTATTTATTCAAAATGTTGGAAATTTAAACAAAACCGCCTAAAACGAGGCCTCCATGCATGGCAACTTCCTTCGAATTTTTTCGGCGGTTTTTCAAATTTCTCAATTTTTTTTTATAAATTGAAGGAGCATTTTAAAATTATAAACCAAAGCTAAACCCTAGTGGACAAGAAATTCTTGATAAACAACTAATGAAGTTTTAAAAATAACCATTAGCTACCCTTTTTATTTGAATTTGGTTCGGTATGCATAAATAAACGGCACATTTTCCGTGCGGGGTCCCAATACATGACCATTACTGCATGGTCAGAATTATTTCCGACTTGGATTATGTAGTTGAATGATTTCACCATGGTAGGCATGGGGTTGTTACCAAAAGGCAGCAAAAATGTTCAAAAAATGACATGCTTTATTTTACTTCCTGGATGTTCTTTCTTTGTCCTGTCCTGCTATCTAACCTTTGACCAAGACCCCCTGTAAAGGCCAACTTAAGATGCTTTAGTGATGGGGGTCTCACTGAAGCAGGGGTCTGGTCACTAACAATTTCCCAACTAATGCTTATCAACTAGAATTAGGCCTACTATTGTTGTTTTCAAAATGAAACCCAATACAGAACAGTGTTATGCTTGTTTTATAGCTTTACGTTGGGCCATGTAATACTGTTATTTCAACATAATCAGCATAGTCTTGTATTTGATAGGTAAATTTAAGCTACGAATCTTATTCAAGAGTAACCCCCACTTACCTTATTATATATACTTTCGGTAATATGGCGATCTAAATAACAGGCATCAACTTTTGAGCTCGACGTTTGAGTACTTCGTTGATCAGGAATTTAAAGACGTCTCCTGTAGTGTTCAATTGAATTCTTCGGACATCTCATTAAAACAATATGCAGGAAAGGGTTCTGTACTACAGTAAATACACAATCATCTTGCACTGTTTGTTTTAGTTGTAAAACAGCATTTCTTAAATGTCAATAGTTGAATAGTTTGTTTTGGAAATAAATGTTAAGATTGAGCAATAACAATTTTTTGTAAAATCCACTGAAGCATTTGCCCCTGGTGACAAATTTAGCACCCACTATTAGTTGTTAAAGATAATGTAGGGGGCATCCACAAAGGACGTCCTGGAATTTTCACTTTTTTACTCCCCCTCCCCATGTCTGCCCTTGTCCGATTATTATTACTTCTGCTTCCCCCCTCCGCATGTCCAGTCCAGTTTCGAAAATTTATTGATAGTTAACCAGTCTTTTAATATCACATTAAAGATGTATTTGATGATATTGTATTTAATTGATAAGCATCAGTTTTTATTCAGGAAAACAGGCCAGATATAAATAAACATGAAACATTACCTAGATAGCAATAAAATCTGACTTTAGCCATTCGGTCATATTTTTAATGGCAATAATACTTTTCACCCTCTGTGGTCTGGTTGCTAGAGAACGTCAAGCTGTTATCTTAATGATTTCTTAATCTTCCAGATCATCTTGTAATACAAGCACTTTTGTGATTCTGTGCACAGGTTCCTGTCTATTAAGTGCCATTTTAGATGGGAAGTACGTGGCACATTTAATGCACATTCGCTTTTCGATTTCTGTTTTGAGGGATGGACAGTAATAATCGAATGGCAAGGAAGCAAACATTGTCTTTGGCTCTAAGGGCTTGTAAAGATTGCCAAGCTTCCATAATGTCAAATGTTCCCGTGGGTTCTCTCAGCTGCTGAAATTCCATTGCTAGTTTTGACAAATGGAGCTGGTGTAGGTAGAAACCGAGCTGGTAATGTATCACAATAATTTGTGCGCCACACTCCGCAGCATGATTCTGTTGTGATTGTGTATCTCCACCGATTTGCATGTTGTAAGTCAGTGGCCACGAACTGTTTATTGCGCGGCCGGCCACGGTTAGCTGTAGAAATTGGTATTTCAATATTTCGTCCGTTTTATCTACGTTAAGTTTATTTCTATTGTGCATAGGAATTTTGCGCTTCTGCGAGAGACATGCAACTTATCTGCCATTTTGCATGTATGCCACAGCTGGGCTTCTGGTGCGGGGATGGCCATTAACTGATGTCATGAGATTTGCCAAGGGGGTTTGAGATGGCTTGAAACACTTGCTTTGGCAAATGTATGCCGAAGCAGTGTTTGGTTGACTGGGGGTTGCCGACCTTCTTATTAGGGGCAACCATCAGGGACTCTAAATGTTTATTGTTGCTGACAGCTTGTGTAGCTGCAGGTGTCACCTGACCAAACCCTAGAGAGCGAGCAGGAGTGCCCTGCATGCTTGTTGACTGGGTGTGTTTGGTTCAGCACAACCAAAGTTTGGCAGTTCCACGTACTGCACAACAGTGCATACGTCGATTCAAGGGATGCACCTTTCCTTGGATCCTACTTGCCCCCAGACATAGACCTGAGGATACCGTTTAGGGGTGGAAGGGGATGCCACCCCAACACCGAGGAGCAGATAACCTGGGATTTGCCAAGGATTTAGGAGCGAGACTCTTGTGAACCGTCCGCGGGGTCTGCAGTCGGGAAAACCAGTGGACTCCCAAAATTTGCAAGCGGATCTCATCACTGATAAACCAGCATATTGTGAGAGGACACCAGCAGACCCTGACTGTGGGAGACCAGCGGACACTGATCTCACCACTGCAACCATTCGATCAACGGAGCTTTCCTGCCCTTTGAAGCAGCTCCATCGGACGGCAGCAGCCTTACAGCCTTCAGGACAAGGCAACACGTGTCTGTCTTTAAGGATTGAAGAAAGAAGACAATGTGGATGGAAACAGCTGACGGCCTCAGCCGAGGCTGCCAACGGTGAGCCTCGTGTCCCGCTGGAGGAGAGCAGCGGGGGAAAACAACTGATGGAAGAGGCACACAAGAAATGGATAGGGCGCCAGTAACATGATGCCATAAAGGTGGTCATCATAGAGAATACGAGAGCATCGCATTCCCAAGCGTGGAAACGGCATCAACAAATTTGCGAGACCCAAACACAGTCAATGAGGCTGTGAATGAGCCTAATGCCGCAGAATGTCAGGAAGCCATCAAGGATGAATTCCGCGCCCACGTCAAATCTGAGATTTGAGAAATTCAGGACCAAAAGGACAGCCGAAAGTTGATCGGTACCAGGATGGTCTTTCGAACCAGACTTCGGGCAAATGGGCAAATTGAACAACGCAAGGCTCGCCTTTTCATGCCAATTTCATGTAGCTTTTGGATGCATTCTTATATATCAAATTTATCAAAATTGCATCAATATTGAGAAAATTTAATTCACTTGACTCATTTTTAATACATTCGATATAAAAATGCGTCCAAATGGTATATTAAATTGCATTAAATTCTACTGTATAATAAATTAAAATAAGATTTTTTACCTCTCAAAATCAAAACACTAAATTTCTTACTGCTGATTTGTAAGCACTGGTGTCACTGTGACTCAATGGACACGTTTGTGCTAGACTTTTAAATGGTTAAAGACCTGCTAGCCTACTAGGCCTACACTTGCACCAAGATATGGTTTTAAAGGTTCCCAAAAACAAAGGGTTCAAAATTCCTAAAGGGCAAAGACAAGCCCATCGTTAAACAAGTGCAGAATGTAGGGCATCCTTTTGACGTTTTAAAAAGGGTGCACTCAATTGCACATTTCAACCCTTGTCCAATTTTTGCAACCCCTGTCTAATTTTCTTATTGGCCAATTTTCTTGAAATTCTTATTCGGGGGGGGGGGGGGAGTTGGACGTCCATTTTCCTTAAACTCCTCCCCCCTTGTCCGGCATTGTCCGGTTTTCGAATACCCCTACCCCCTTCACCAGACGTCCTTTATGGATGACCCCTAGTGATAAAGATAAGCTAATATCCCATAGCCTAATCTAGATAGACAAAAACGCACGGTTTCCAAACTTGCAATTGCCTCTATTAGTTCGTTTTCTTTGCTATATACCTTGCTCACATATTTTACTGTCTTTACTGAAAATACTGATCTATATTTACCAATTTAATGTCCAACTTGTGTTGTCGTTGTGTGCAAAATGTTTGCTTCACAAATTCATAGTTAATTTTATAATTTGTAATTAATTTTCTCAAAGCCACTCCATGCACCTTATGAAGTCCTGAATCTTGGGCGAAACATCACGACGCAGTCCTCTTTTACGGAGTCTAACTACTTTTAGCAGTATTTAATTGAGTTGTACATGTTTTTGGCACATGTGGATTAAGTGGTTATTTGAAAACAAGATGATGTTAAGAAGTATTGCAGTGGTGTAGGTACATTAAATTAGGGTATTCAGAATATATTTTTGAAATGTATCTTTAAATAAAATAGTATATTTTTATGATGTGATTAAATTTTAAGAGTTATTTGCTACATTCTTTCTACAAATCGAACTGTTTTTACCTTTCAGAATACGGATTGCACCCTAAATGATGTCGGAAGTCGCATTCTACGATCTGCTATGATACGTCCTTCGGTTTATCGCACTGTATTAATGGAGTTTGAATGGAGGAAATTTAACTTGCAATCAAAAGGTAAGAACACGATTATTCTTTTCGTTGTTTTAAATAATATTATTGACGTAGTATGTTGATCACACCGAAACGTTTTAAGTAATTTATTTTGCTGCTTTGTTCAAACAGTGAAAATAAAATAGGATAGCAAGTTTTGATGTATGATTGTTTAGCATATCACATCTTGCATTGTGACATTTTAGCTTAAAATATCGAAAATATAAATTTGGAGTTTACTCAGAAATAATATTGTTCATTCACAAATTTGAATGTTGAAATGTAACGTTAAAGCGAGCTGTGCCGAATGCGAAATAAAATTAGCCTTATACTCATGTAACAATTTGTTACTTACCTCTATAGAATACATAACATTTAAGCACCGGAAATTGAACATGTTTGAACAAGTTTATTTGAAACTTGCATTCATTCCATTTTAGGAAAATATTGATTAAAGGCTACTGTTGAAGCAGGCAATCTCAGATTCGCGACATTTTTCGACCAATTAACCATTTTAGCAATCAACCCTGGATACTAATGAACGTTTTGAGTACTATCATGTTTGCATTATAAAATCGCGTATTAAAAGGCATACATGTATGCATTTAGGTAGTACACAATCTTTCAAAAGAAAATTTCAACATTTCCAACTTTAATTTTCAGTTTTTTTAAAATTAGCCTTGGTTATTTTCCTGCATTGGTTAAACCTTATAAAGTTATTCTCAATTTAAGTCATATTCTATTCAAAGGTAATATTTTCCACTAAATGACGTTTTGAAAAGCAAAAAATGTCATGATTTACCTGTAACAGTCAAAAAGTGGATGAAACGATCTAGAGAACAGGTTACAATATACTGATATAGTTTACTAGCATATTGTGAAATCTTACCTTAGACGTACCACCATCATTAGGTTATACATTCAGCGGTCATTTCCCTTCATTTTTACAGAATTTCTTTATAATATGATTTAAGTCTATGTTCGACCTTAATTTCTTTAAATCCATTACAAGACCTAATTACTCAGGCCATAAGTGTTAGAAATATCTAATTAATAAAAAAACACTGGCATGACTTGTGATTCTATGTATGATTATAGGTTACATATCCGTCTGTTACATTGCTCCGCCCCATGAATAGTAGTTGTTAGACATTTCCACTTTATTATTTACATTAAACATTCACTTTTTTAAGTGTCTTGCATTGTTGAGCATAGTATATGTCCTGTCCTTACCTAGTCATGTTTTGTAAAAATTGTTTCAAAAATATGATTTTGTATTGATCTTTTAATTGCAGGGAAAGTGACGTCACCTCATCTTTTCTGTACTCACTTGGAAGACGTGACCTATTTAACTGCCATCAATTGTAACCTGTGCAATTAATGGAAGTTAATCTTGTTATTTGAATTTTTTCTAATTTCCTTCCTCCTCCGAGACACCCTCCTGGCTTCGTGAGTGGTGACTTAGTGTACTTTATGTAGTGGGTGTGAAGTCATGCCACGGTAACTTGAAAATGACATTTTATGATTTAATGAAGACTAAGATTATAATGTGTCAGTGATGTAAGTAGCACAATTGATGGGATAGCAAGATCAGTTCCTACAGACCTGTAGTATGCCTATTTTAGTCCCAAGCTTCAGATTTCAATTTTAAATATTAAAACATTGAAGCAGACATTAAAAGAGCAAGCTCAGAGCAAAATTAAAAGAGCAAAAAAATATCACTAAATATACTGAGGATTTTCAAATATATTTGCAAGTTAAATATTTCTCAATTTGTGAACTGATATTGTTCACCTGTTGGTGATTCCAACTTTTAAAAGAATGCATCTGTATTAGCACAGGATGGTTGGTGCATCAGAAACATCAGAAAAAATAAAATCCTAAAAGCAAGAATATTAAGATATCTGATGATCAGAAAGAAAGGGATGTTGCTTCCTACACCAACATGTCTCTCACTCATTAGAAACAGAAGCATTCATTGAGTCAAGGCTGCTTTATCACTTGAGGAATGCACTATGAACTAGCTATATAATGTTGGCATTATGAATGATGCTTGTGACCTTCATAAGCTAATACCAACAGAGGTCCTGGCTAGATGTCCAGTTGAACCAACGTAATCAACCAATCCACCCACCAAAAATCAGCCTGAGAAGCTTCGGTAAATACCCAAAATGGCTGTCACATCTGGCAAGAGAAACACAACGATTTTCCTTCAAAATTCAATTTGCGTGTCATACAATTAGTCTGCTGTACGATTTTTTTCAAATAATAGTTTTACATTTAGGAAGAAAATTTTAATTAGGACATTGCAGCCATTTGGCCTATTAGATGCATTGATGTCAGCAATTGTAAGTGTATACCTTCGTTTTTAATCAAGGTTCAATTAGACAGAGCACTTAGAAAATCAAGAAAGGGTCATTACTTCTGCATTTAATTAACGTTTAATTAGACATAAAATCTTCATAGATCAGCTCCTTATCCGGGTTTTTTTCTAGGTATTTCAAGTTTGCCTGTTACATTATAATTCACTGGCTAACAAGATTTTGAAAATTTAAATGTTTTATTGTCAAAGAATGCTGAATTTGGTATATTGAGTGATTTTAATAAACTCTGATGTGATTTGCTGTGCATACGTTTGTTTTCTATAGCCTATAGCTTCCACAATAAAGAGATAAATAAAAGAAAAAAGTCCATACTTATTTGTAATTTCTGTTTTGTAGCATGTTAAAAACATGGTGAATGATTACGAATATGTACGTTAAGAATTCTTAATAAATTCTTAAATGAAATGAAAAAGTTCTTATTCTAGCCATTTTTAATTGTGTAATTACCAATATAATTTATTGTCGGAAACCATATCCCATATTAACTTCAAAGATCTGAGACAATCACTATAATCTGACTTTTCCTAAGAATGCTTTCCTCTAACTATGCCTGCATTGGAGAAATCTTTAAAAATAGTCATGTTCTTATCAAGCAAACACCTGTATTCCTAACACTTTGCCCAATGCAGGGTCCCATACATGTATAAGGGGTCTTTTCAGATAGAATTCAACTTTATTTTAACTTCATTCCTTTTCTTGTTTAATATAAATTGAAGCAACAGCATGCAGTGAGGATATTAAATATATAATGCAAATTTATGAAAATTGCGCCCAGAATTTGTTCCTAGCGTATATAAATTCATCAGACCTTACCTGGACTTCACTTGAGTGTTTTCGTTTCGCTCATCTGAAAATGTCTTTGCAAAAATCGTTATACCATACAAAAAAAGATATCCCATTTGAAAAACATGTCAGGATTGTCAAGTTTTATTTATGACAACTTAAGATTTCAACCATATCTCTACATTCGTACAGGTAATGAATACATTCTGAGAAAATGCTATTAAATTGGTATATGCCGACAAACACGAGCCTCGTGGGGTACACTTTCTTATAATCATTTGGTTTCGTTTAATGTTTTGTCACTTAGTTTTTATAGATAGATGACTGTAAGTCTTATGATGCTGCCACCTACAAGCTTGCGTGTGAACAACTGCTTCTTGTGACCAATGTGAGGTCATCCATTTGTTTGAACGACACAGCGTTATTATGAAATAAAAGGCTGACTATCTGTACGAAATAATTAAAGCTGAGCTATACAAAACAGCCATACTTATTATAATTACTACATTTTTCCTAGTGGAGACTTGGTCATCCTCTTTGGTCTCTCTTATGTTCTATAATTTCAAAATTTCACACTTATACATTTTTTAAAATACATTTTACAAAACTGTCATGCAACCTCCAAAAAATACACGTTTCAAATTTATTCAATTTTTAATAAATGGATACTTTGAAATTACATGTATTCAACATAACGAAGACACAAATAGACGACCAAATCTACACTGTGGAAAATAAATTTAGCAATTATAATAAGTATTTGAAGCAGAAATGTGTGACTTTTCTTATGGCTCAGCCTCAATAGCATTTTTCAGCCAACAAAAGGTATATTGTATTCCTATTAAGATTCACAATCCTGTTGCCGATTTCGCAAAAATTCGTTTGATTTTAGTTAGAAAATTGTGTGAAATATATCAGTTGTGTCTCGTTCAATAAAGGTTGTGCAATTTATCCTAATTCATTTTTATGAAAATTTTGCGAAATGCTACTTCGATTTGTTTATTTAGCTGTCAAGATAAAACTGGCTTGCACCTCTATGGAGGGAGCTGTTTCAAATTTGCCAAAAAGATTTCAGTGTCATTCTACGCCTAACAAATGACAATCGAAGGTATCGTCTTTCATGTTATTGTCAGGGGAGCACGTGGCTGCTCATTGGCCTTAATTCACTTAACTTTTGACGCAATTTCCATTAATTCAGTTAGGTGACACTGACACTACAGCTATTAACACCATAGCCCACCAGAAGGCTATAACACGGTAAAATGGGTTGAGTAACGCAGAGACCTTTTTAACACAGGGTGCCATGAATGGACTTAAGATGTTCTTCTATTCACAAAATGTCGTCACTAATCAACCGGAAGAGGCTCGTGTTCAACGCCATTGAAATCAGTCTTTACTTTGTGCTCAACTTGATATTTGGAAGCCTTGAAGGAAGGAGAAATACACCAGTATGTACACGCCGCAATTGCTAATTTCGCGCTCAGTTGCCAATTTCCGGTTCGGTTTACGCACATTTAGAAACTGGATACAACGATGAATTTTGGGTGAGTCGCAATCTTTGTTCAGGATGTGAGGAATGCAGTGTTTTGTGGTTTCACGTTTGTTTGTCGGGGGTGTTGCACGGTGGCCACCAGCACCGAGTGTCCTCAAATGTCTGGAACCACACACTGGACAGTGGATATTTTGATGTCTATGGGCAGTCTGTCATCGTACAGGGATGGTGCTTGGCAGATGACACTGAAGGTGCCAGCAAGGGTAGCGATGCCGAAGATCCAGAGGAACAGTCTGTCCATCACCATCGCCACGTATTTCCAGTCCTGTGATAACTGAAAAACACAAGAACACGTGATGAGCACCGCGCTTTGAGACTTAGCTGTCAACTACTGAAATCAGCAGCTTTAACTAACATTTGTCATTTGTCATACTGTGGTCAACCGAACGACTGTTTGCCTGATCTGAAGTGAAATGGGATTGACTGTTTACCTGGATCTGATCTGGACTGAACTGACTGGTTTTTTGATCTAGAGTGAATTATTGCACCAGTTGCCTTAACCGAACTGATTGACTGATTACTTGATATGAACTGAAATGTGATTGACTGGTTACTTGATCTGAACTAAATTGATCAAACGGTTACGTGATCTGGACTGAATTGATCAAATGATTATTTGATATTTGATCTCAACTAAACTGATTGGTTACATAATCTGAATTGAACTGATTACTGGTTAACTGAACTGATAAAATTGGTTTCCTAATTTCAACCAATTGACTGGTTTCTTGATCTGACCTGATCGACTAAGCAGGACCTGACTCAGGATCAGGGTCAGTTGAACCAAACTGATCGATTGGTGATCTGATCTACACTAAACTTGACATTTCTTAATATGGACTGAACTGATTGACTGGGTGCCTGATTGGAACTCAACTGATAGATTACATATAGTTACCTGATCTTAACTGAACTGACAGCTTTCTTGATCTGACTAACAAATCGACTGGTTAGGGGTCATCCATAAACGACGTCCTGGAATTTTTGTGATTTTTAATCTCCCTCTCCCCAACCCGTTGTCCTCGACTGTCCGGTTTTTATTATTTCCCCTCCCCCACTTCCTCCGTGAACAAAATGCTTTCACGTTGAGAAAAAAGCATCATATTACTTCAAATGTATTTATGAGCATCGGATCGATAGTGATTCCTTGAACCAATTCCTTGGACCAATCCTCCACCCCTGTCCGGTTTTCGCATTTGCCTCCCTTGTCCGGGCGTCCTTTATGGATGACCCCTTACTTGATCCGGTATGAGCTGCATGACTGGTTTCTTGCACTGATCTAAACTGAACTGACGTTTGTTGATCTGAACCGACCTGATTGACAAAGCCCGATTAGAACTGAACTGATAGAGTAGATATAGTTACCTGATCTGACTAAAAAATCGACTGGTTACTTGATCTGATTTGAACTGAGCTAACGCCTCTTGATCTGAACTGAACTGATTGACTAGTTTAGATTAGATCAAGTAACCAAACTGATGCTTATTGATCTGAACTGAACTAAATGACTTGGTGCCTGATCAGAGCTGAACTGACAGATTTCTTGATAGGACTAAAAAATCGACTGGTCTCTTGGTCTGATTTGAACTGACGCCGCTTGATCTGAACTGAACTGACAGGGTTTTTGATGTGACTCAAACAAATCGGCTGGTTATTTGATCTCACGTGAACCGATGAGCAAAGGACCGTGGACTTACGCTGTTGAATTCGTCGTGGTTGGCCATGTGCTGGGCGATGAAGCGCAGGTTCATGATGGCACGCTCGATCTCGGCTGGGTAGCGCCTTCCGGTCTGGTAGGCGTGCATGTCGGAGTCCGAGTCGAGGGGCAGTCGCATGCCGTACGTGGTCAGGCTGAGCCGGCTCTCGGGCGGGTGGAAGTCGCGCAGCTCCAGGCCGTTCTGGCCGCGGGTGCGGATCATCGGCGGCGGCGGAGGTGGAGGTGGCGGCGGCGGAGGCGGCGGCGGCGGCGGGGGACACAGGTCGGCGTCGCGCTCCAGCTCCGGCCGCTTCATGAGCAGCAGCCGCGGCAGGATGCGTATGAAGATGCGGCGCACCCAGGCGGCCATCTTGTGCGTGGAGGGCTCGCGGTAGTGGATGTTCACCACGATGATGGTGATGAGCACGGAGAGGCCCACCAGAGTCATGGTGAAGAGCAGGTACTTGCCCAGCAGAGGCACGGCCAAGGACGTGGACGGCATGATCTCGGTGATGAGCATGAAGAACATGACCAGCGAGAGCATGATGGAGATGCAGAGGGTGACCTTCTCCCCGCTGTCCACCGGCAGGTAGAAGACCAGCACGGACAGGTAGGAGATGCCCACGCAGGGGATGATCAGGTTGACCGTGTAGAAGAGCGTCTTGCGGCGCAGGGAGATGTTGAAGAAGATGTCGATGTAGGGCTCCTCGCAGCACGCGTACTTGATCACGTGCCGGATGGCTGGCACCGACATCACGTCCCACTCCACGCTCGGGTAGTACTCCTTCAGGTCCATGCCGATGCTGACCATCGTCTCGGTCTCGTTGCTCTGGTGCTCGGCGTTGATCTCCAGGCCGTCGCTGATGTGCTTCAGGTCCACCTGCCCGATCGGAAAGGGTCTGGTCAATTGCGGTCAATAGGAATCAATTGCGTTTGCAGAAATAACAAGAAATGGCCTGCACATGTGGGACATTTTGTAAGTTTGACCCAAAAGATGAATTCTCACCCTGGTGGGAAGATCAGATGATACCAGTATAAATGTACTGATCAATATGTGGTGATGTTATTAAAACGTAAGTAGTGATATCACTATGCATACTAATATCAGTAGTCCCAAAAACCATTACATGTGACGATATACATATATAATACTATCACTAAAGTTATCATATTGATGTCACTAAGCATACTGATATCAGTAGTACAAAAAACCACTATGTGTCACTATATAGTGTGTCCTTTAAAATCACCATATATAGCGGCACCAGTATAGAATTATATGCTGATCTTTTCACAAGAACACCGTGAACAAATTGCTCATACATTTGTTATTTAAATTCTTAATTTAATTGATGAATTTATTTTTTCCCGTGTGGAAATGCTTTTTCACTAGGGTTTGGGTTATTTTTTTTTAATCTAAAATGACCCATTTGTTTAAGATAATAAATTTAAGAAAAATTTAAAAATCAAAATAAATATTTGAAGCAAGAATGTCTATTGTTTATACGGTGGGCAATGGATGGCATACTCTATATATGATTAATAATAATATAATATACTGAATAATTACTGATTTTTAAAGCAAACATCACGTGAAAGGGCTGAAGTGGCAGATTGATGCCGTGGAAACGGCGCTATAGATAGATTCACGTCTTAGGGAACTCATAAATAATTCAGAAAACGTCGAGAATGACGTCATATTTTCAATTATGGTCAATAGAAGCCACAATAATCAATCGGTTTGTGACTACGTCGTAAATCCAGATTGAATGACCAGAACATAACGTATTTTCTGACGATAGACGTGATATCTAACTTATACACTTATTATGATGTAACCACATTGTCAAGTAAACAGTTTCTTATGAAGTATAAGAATCCGCATTTGTGTTGATAGAATTTTCCAATCCTACTTCCAAATCTTCCTTAAAAAATACCAACACATGAAAAATTTCAAAACGTAAGGACATCAAACTCACTATGCATGTATGATAATGCTTTGAACTACTGTATTGCATCCTTTAAAAAACACCCGTTTTAATAGCAAATATCAACTGAACAAATATTATACCTTCAACTTTTAGAGGAAAAAAATATGGCTAGATTGCAAAAGAACTGAAATTTCAGTAAACTCCTTCAAGAACCAGTTATTTTTCTTACCATAATCTCAAAAGGATCTAGCATTTATCGAACGGATGCAATAGATCAATTCTGAAATCTTGTAATCTGACAGTTTAGAGCCGAAAAGAAGGATTCAACCGTAAACTTGAGATGGTACTTTCCATGGATTAATAATGTGCATTGGAAGGAAACTCGATATACGTTCAGGAGGATATATACAGAGGCAAAGCAATCAATATAATTTCCATTATAGCTCCTTTGATGCGATGCTCGATATGATTTAGACGCGCGTTTATGGTACCGAAGAGGATTCAACTTGCAGAATGTATAAATTGGAAACCCCATTAGCCCAACGTGGTATTGAACGCTTGAGATGGCTGCGGTTTGCACTCTTTTATCTTTGGCATGAATGATTTGCTGTTTTAAATTGGCTTAATACTTGCCTAAATATTAAGCTTTTTGCAAATAGGAAAATGCTGTTCTTCGAAATTACTCTGTATTCTTGTTATTTTTTAGAGAGCATTGTCATCTACAATGGCTACCACTGGCAATTAAAGAGATTCCCTATTACACAAAGACGTCTACTAAAGTTTTCAAGAGAACAGGTTTTATAAATGTGCATCTCCCATAAGTGCCTTAATTGAAAAAAATATAAAAGATTTCCAAAGGTCGACTTGGTTGATAGGCCTGCTGGTTGCAGGAACATCTGATATTATCGTCCAGTATCCCTCACGTCTGTAATTTGTATGGCTTTGCAACTCCATTTATACAAATGTGATGCATCACCTAAACACTCAGGCGCTTATCACGGACACTCAGCATGGTTTCATGAAGGGTCGATCATGCAAAACGCAATCGGCCTTATTCACACATTATATTCAGGCAAATTTAGACATAGGAAAAGAAGTAGAAGCAGTTTTTATCGACTTTGCCAAAGCTGTACCTCACTAAATAGTGTTGCAAATATTAAAATCTATCGAGATACATGAACAAATTCTAATGTGAATTAAATCGTTTTTGTCAAATCGCAGGCAAAAAGTAGTCATAGATGGAAAATAATCCGATAGGGTCAATGTAAAATATGGAGTTCCACAAGGCACTGTTTTAGGGCCCTTACTGTCCCTGCTGTTTGTCAATGATCTGCCTAATCTTCTTTCTTGTGATTCTACATTTTTTGCTGATGATTCTGCGCTGTACGATGAGGTCGGAATTAAGGATTCATTAAGATTGCAAAGAGATCTTGACATCTTATCAGAATAGTTATGAACATGGCAGCTTAAGCTCAATAAAGACGGCTGTTTGGGCATGATGGTTTCCCGTAAAAGAGTGAAAACAACACCTGACTACAAGCTAGAGGGTGTTCGTTTAAAATTGTTTCATCTATTAAATACTTGGGAATCACCATCACGGACGATATGCGCTGGGATACACTGATCAGTAAAATTACTGGTGTAGCAAACCAACGCCTTAGATTTGTACAAAGAATTTTTCGAAATTGTCCTCCAAAAGTTAAAGAAACTGGACATTTATCATCAGTCTGATCTCAAGTCGAGTACTGCTGCCCAATTTGGAATCCTTATAGGGATGGTCGGAAACAGGAGCTGAACATGGTGCAGCATAGAGCAGTGAGAATTGTAACTGGTAAATACCAGCGAGAGGAGAGCGTCACCCAAATGATCAAGGATCTACAATAAGAGACCTTGTGATCAAGACAAAAGGCTCAAAGCATGGGGCTCTTTGAAAAATTTACCTTATCAGGTAATTGTAATTTGGTGGAGGTAATCTCAAAACGTAACCACAAAGGTGGTAGAAACTGTCATTCCAACCCACTTACTTAACTCTGAGCATGCTGTTAGACGTTGGAAGGCTCTTCCAAAGGACAGCCTTAAGCTGCATGAAATTCAATTTTACAATGATGTTGGTGTACACCCCATTGTGGTGGCAATCACCGAATAATATTGGGTTGATGGATTACTACACCCCCTACCACATGGCATATTACTTGCTGCTAGTTGGGTACTGAGTTGAATTGAATTGAATTGAAAAACACTGCTACGCCTGACTCAGATTATGTATCTCATCTCTTGCATTTCTAGAGAATAACGTTATAAACAGCTGAATTCTAAACCCTATAATTACAGAGGCAGAAACAGAAGAAAATCACAGTGTGCAACATATACATGTATACTACCGAACAATGTTAGTACATTTGTTCCTTACAGCCTTACTCAAATGCTAATAGTTTGGTTTATAAACCAAAAATAATTTTAACGATTAGTGTACTACATACACATTCTCTGTCAAAGTGATACTGCTACACGTATTTTCAAGGTGTATTAAACCTTTGTTTGGAGAGGACATTTTGCAAACTTTTTTTAATACTAAAATGGAAGACCAAATGCGCCATCTGGAAAGAAACAATCATCGGATCGCCACTAGGAGGCGCTGAATTGGAATAAGGAAACTTTCCGTGAATTTATTTTTGACTTAAATTGAGGCTCTGCTAACCACGCTAAATTATTTAAAATAAGTGATGTTGTAATTACCAAGTAACCGTCGTACGTCCACGACCCGAATTTCATGAAGCAGTGCTGTTCGTCGAAAGGAAAGTAACGGACGTCGATTTCGCAGTAACTCTTGAAGATGGCAGGGGGCTTCCACACCACCGTGCCGTTGTGATATATCACCGCCTTCGTCATGGTGGTCACCACGTAGTGGCCATCCGCACTGTTTCAAAGAAACAAGAGTAATTCCACTGTCCACCAAGTTTCCTTGTATGGAATGGTGCTGAAAGACATTACATTAACATTTGTGATTGTGTGCATTGCATTCATGTAAACGTAGCCTACATGTGTAAGATGCTGTTTTATATAGTGATTGATTGTAAATTTGTGTTTTTAACAGCCTGAGTTTGTGATACGTGGCATTTACATAATTACATTCTAAAACAATCTTTACTATAATTCTTAATTTCGAAAACCGGAAGTAACGGTTAATTAGTAATCTCAATTTCGCTTCAAGCGATGATACGTGGTTGCTATTGTTGAAACAAAATTGACCGAAAAAGATTACTTTAACAAAATTCTTAACGACTTTAAATGTTGGCCCCTCGTTGTTTACGGCACACACAGTATATCCATAAACTATTCACCTCATATTACTGTGTCCATAACCTGGTGATTAACACTGTGTAACTTTGGCGTTTTATGTGAAAGTTTAACTTTACGACATTACGACGAAATTTAACTTGGTTTCTTAAGAGATCATTCCAGAACGTTGGAGAAATTTATCACTGGACGCTCGAGATCTTGGTGCTCATAATTTTAAATACACGCTTATCAAACATAATAAATAATCCTTAGAAAACCCATTTGTATCCCTTGTTGATTTTTGGGAGTGGACGTGCTTTGCCTTTGGTGTAAATTTTCAACTGTTTACCAATGTGCTGCATTGGCGAAAACGCTATTGATTACTCTGACAAATGCATGGCCGTTTTAACGAGTGTTTCCAGTTTAATATAAAGCCTGATTGGGCGGGCTGTGTGTGCTTTAATACTTTCGGCGAATTGTAATAATCGCGTTATTATTTTTCGCCTTGTATCGCTTGCAGCTTCATTCAATTTGGGTAATTAGGAAGTCCTTGTACGCAAAGCAAACGCTATCATGTACTTCTTGGTAATCTTGTTTTGTCAACAAGTGCCGACGCCCATGCATATTCTCTTAAAAAGCGATTCCATAAAAGCAAATTGATCGAGTTTGTGATTGGATTAGAAGGCCCGGCGTCGTCATCGGGCCTTTAAAGTTGAAATGCGAACATAATGGGTTGGCGCCGAATTGCCCCCAACGAAATTAGCCTTTCATGAAACGAGCATTATTTAGGGCGATTAGGAACGAGCTTTGAAACGAGGGCTGGTAAGTCTGTTCCTAAGCTCATTTTCGGTGCTCACAACACTGCGTCGTTTAACATGGAGCTAGGAAATAACTTGGGGAAGGATCGAGAGAAATGGCACCGGTTGGAATGAAGCGGAGGCTTGGATCGTTCTAAAATTTATTTAATGATTGGATACGGGGAGACGTATGTAGTTGAGGGTTATGAGACTGGGAAGTGTAATCTTTCCAAAGAATTTCAAGGAAATTCTGATTTAAGGCATCGGAATCGTTTTCACAGAATTTCCTTAGAAATGTCAGACAAGTTCGTAACTTTCCATTATTGTCTGAAATCGATGTACTGTTCATGTATTTGGGTTTTTCCTAAACACGAAAATGAATGCAGGGTACTTAGTGAGCTAGCTCTTGTGCACATTGCCATCGTTCTATTAGAACTTATAGAATTCATGTTTTTGTCATTACGTACGATTAGTTCATGCAATGGCGCCCCCAGGACCTACTTTGGGGGAAGGGAGCACTAATTTAGTTTTTCTGATCTTTTGTGGACGACGTGGGCGATGCAGGATTTTAGCCTGCAATTAATACAAAAAACTTCTTATAAACTTTTCGAATAACAGGAATGCCGAAGGCGAAAATGTTCCAAATTTCATCTTCATATCCGGGATTTTAGCCTCGAAATTTTATAAATATTTGCCATAGTAAAAAGAAACGCTCTCAGTGAAAATTTTGAAACATTGTGTTATGAATACGCGATTTAATCCTGCAATTTAAAAAAATGTTGGAGAAATTTCCCGAGCCAAAAGAAAGCCGAAGGCGAAAATTGTGAAAAATTGGATTAGAAATAATAGTGAAATAAAGCCATTTAAGCAAGTAAATTTCATATATCTAGTACGAAATCATGGACTACTTTTGGTCGTCTCTTGACAATGCTTTATGTCACATAAAGCATGAGATGTTTGAAGTCAATGCAGTGTTTTAGGTGTGGTCTGTATACAGTCCGTGAGATACATGTCCATGGTTGATTACCACATACTGATTATAATGACAAGTCATTTCTGACATATATTGAAAGCTGTGGTCATTTCTTTACTATTTAAAAAAGCTTTTAGTGAGTTTCTTGTCTTTTATTCCGTAAAAATTGTAATTATTTTTTGAATATTTCTTGAAAATCTTAATAATACAGTATAAGCACTCGCTAGAATACTCTGCACCTAGATGTAAAAACTGTTTGGAGTTATATGTATGAGAAATTAAAAGCTTGCTTTATGCATTTACGTTAAAAAGGGACGATATACGCAGAAATATATTTAGAAAAGTTGGAATTAAGGCGTCAAAATAACAAATGATTGTTTTTATTCAGAAAAAAACTTACTAAAGCCAGAAAATGTGGTTTAAAAGACGAATTTTAAAGTCACTATTTTTGGAGAGAAATTATCTACTTACTTGTTATATAAAACAATGTCTGGAATCCACAAGAGTTCTGATGGAACATACAAATGAGTAACTCCGCCATATTCTTCAGGCTCCCATGTTAATTTGTTGTCGTGCCAAATCTGCAAAAAATGCATTTTGGGTCGAACATACATTTTTAATTTTATAAATGTCAGATATTGGTTATGCCTTAATTATAATTTATTATTACGGAATTAGTTTATTTTTCCTTGATACAAACCAATTAGAAAGTAGTATTTGTATTTTGCATGCTTCAGAATACACTTTTGATCATATTATTTCCATTTTAAAATATAGCAAATTGAATTTGCTATAATTTGGTATATATTCTCTTTGCTTTGAAATTTGATAAATAGATACACAAATTGAAAACAATTTAGGTTTTCTTACCTGCAGTACCCAAACATTTGTGGTCATGATTTGATTCTTGAGGTTCTGAAAGTAAATATTGTTAGGATATTAGTCTAAATGATGTATACATGAACAATAAATGTGTAAATGTTGGAATATCCATGTTATTTAGAGAAATATAGAAAATGAATTCGTCAGATGTTTTTTATTGAAATTTTACTGATTGCCTTATCCCACAAATTGGCAAGAAATGGTTTATTTGAGCTAAAGCAATTTCACAAAATGCATTTTTTAAATATTGTGGATATAACTGACAATCTTTTCAATGAGATAACAGCTGTTCCATTTGCTAAGATAAATGGAAAGAACGTCGAAACCGTACATTTAAACTTATAATTAAAAATTTCAACTTTTGCTTCTCTGTTAAGAAAATGAATGTGATCATATTTATCACAAAACACCAATTGAAAATTTTAAAAAATAAACAAAAACAATAGGCAAAGCTTTTGCAAAATCAACAGAACTAAAGGTCTAAAGTGATTCTCGCACATGTAGTCAATTATTTATGAACATGCGCTTCTGCAGCTTCACTCTCCTTTAAATTAACAGAAATTGCACTTTGAACATCGAAGTTGTGAAAGCTATTCCAGTGTCCCAGGGTAGTTGCGCCTTAAATTTGTTACAAATACGAATTGTGACATGTGGATAATATTTTGAGTGAAAAGTAAATCCTCCAACAAATTGACTGTTTAAATTGGTGTCGGCACTCGATAGCATTAAGACGCGTAGTTTCAGCCAACAAAATAACCTTAGCCATAACATATCCGGTTACAGCATAGAGCTAGTCCCTCAGGAACGGACTATAAAATCATTTCCAAGACTTGCCTTCTGGCATCGTTTCTCCTTCTGGTGTTAAAACAGTGTTTCAAGCCCGCATTGGCATACAGGAGACATGGGATTAGTTGATTATGCTCATGAGTTTAATTAAACCCACTTATGCGTTTGGCCTGAGATGTTGCCATCCACGAAGTATTTTAATGCGTTTTGGCATGCTAGCAAATTAGGGTTGTTTGAGATGTGGCAAGGGAGTTTATGACGGCAAAATGAATGTTTTGGGGGCTTGCAGAATTCATATCACTGCCAGGGTTTTTCTTCTAAAACAGAAGTTGCTTCGTTGAGCAATTAATCCGGTTCTATAAGGCCACAGGCCTTCTGACCAATTTTTAACTTTTTTTTGCACACAGGGTCCTGAATTGGAAGATGAACTTAGCCCAATTATAGTACGCAATATATATAAAAAGTTTTGACAAATATTTTTGAGAATCAGCGTACAGTATTTTGGCACACAGAATTTTAAATTAAAACCAATAAAGAGGCTGTGTAGGTTTTCTAACGTAAAGCTATACAAATGAAATATATAAGGCTTATAAATTTAAAATATTATTGTATGTCTAAACCAATGTTCGAAATGTTATTTGGTGAAAAACCCGTGCTGGGAAATTTAAAATTCCTTAAACCTTTAAGAAATGCGGTAAATTCATAAATCGATTTGTAATATTGTAAACTAATGCGTTCAAAAAAAACTTATTCCTAATATTAATATTTAAAGTATGCAAAAAATCGATAAAAACCCATTATTATAATACAAAAATGGGTCAGTTGCAATAATATTGCAGATATAGAATTAAAGAATGCACTAAGGACACTTCAAGATCCCACAAGTACTGTGAAGTGTAAAATTAATTCACTTTGGACAGAAATGCTTTTTGACTAGGAGAAAGGATGAGAAGCTGACGCCATAATGTTCCTAATGTGTGACGTGTCATATCAATACTAAATGACGTTAAATTCTATTCATAATCAAGGCACATGTCCGCATAAATGACGTAAAACTGTAATGTAAATTACGTCGATTTTAGGTAAATCGACATGTAATTGACCTATGACATAATATGAAAATGACAGAAACGACAAATGCAGTACGTTGGCGAAACGCATTTGCTAGTCTCCACATTTGAAAGGTTAGACGTCCTACATTCACTCAAGCGTTGGTTGATTTTTATTTCTATCATAGATTTCGGCTATCGATATTTGAAATTGTTTTTGAACTTGGAGGGCACTTCCCCTTGAACATGAAGTCCTCGAAAATGGCTGCATCGGGGCATTTTAATGGCACGCTCTTGGTTGGGTGCTTTAAAATAGCGCCCGTATTTCTCAGCACGGATGACGCCTTCGCAATAAAAACGACCCATTGTAGAGCCTTGTCTACCAAGATATTGAAATGAAATTCGCGCTTTGGAGAACGCAAACTCTTTGCAACGTTTATACGTGCAGCGTCCTCCAGCCTATTGCGATGCAGCCATGCATGTGCTGCAAATTGCTGCATGTTGGCATTTTGGAGACTGGCTGTCTTGAAATTGCACGAGCTGCACCAGCGCCGTATTGATCTTCCCATTAATGTCTCCATCTTTTAATGCACTTGCTCACATGATGCCCTTGCTGCCAACCCAACCCAAGAGCGGGGAAATGCTGAATTCACGAGAATAAATCTGTTTGCAAATCCCCATGACCCCCATTTTTTATGGGTTTTTATGTGTGGCCAGCAAAAGTAGCCCATGCGTGCGAATCAATCATTGCTGCTGATTTTCATATTCACACGTTTACGAGAGCATCTCTTACAATGCAATTCCTCAAGTGGACTCGCGTAGTAAGAGATACTTATTATAATTGATAGATTTATTTTTCTCGCGTAGAATTGGTTGTAGAATTGGTCGTGTAGAATAGAATTGTAGAACTCTTTCTGCGAAACTGTTTCTGTAGAGAGATTTAAAAAAACTACATAATCTTCTGCAAAAAAACATTCTGCAGAAAAACTGCCCAATTTCCTGCACAATGTGGCAGACAGCACACTCTGCAGGAACTTTGATATAGATACAGAACACTTTATTTTTATTAATATTTTTTTACAATACACGAAACATTTCCACATTTTTTAAAAAAAGCCAATCGACCCTATAGTGGACAACCAATTTCACACAGGAGAAATTTAGCGATTGTATTTAGTATTCGAAGAAAAATGTGTAATTTTTTTTGGTGGTCAACCTTGTCTGTCGGCCTAAAATGATAGAAATACTACACACTTAGCTTCTAATACATGTACACGTGTAAAATTGATGACGTGGGTTGAAATTTCAATTGCACTCTATATTACTCCAGATAAAACACAAATTATGCCATAAGGGCCAAGGTCCTTGTGTGCATTAGTTCGAGTTTTTGTTGTTGCTTGATTTCCGAGTTGCAAATTGTATCAAATGCTTATCATAACATCCCAAGATTCGCCAGGAAGATGCAGGAAGATGAATGTCAAAGAAGGCGTAAATTCTATACTCCCTGGCGGGGATTCTGTGTGGAAATTCATTTCAAGTTATTTGTCAAATTCGGACAAGGTTGTCAAAGCTGCGCGTTTGAAAACTTGCTTTCTATTTTTTATAACCACGTTCAAATAAATTAGCTGGTGGTTTTGAAAAGCTAAACAACGAAACAGGCCAAAAGCTAGGAAATTCATCATCTTCATAAGTTGAATTATTGCTTATTCCATCTTTATCTTCAGCGAACTAAAAGCAAACTGTTATACGTTCTTTGATGACGATCAAATAGCTATTCATTTCATTGCAGAAAGACGGTGTAGAAATAGAAATAAAAAATGTGTGCTTTTGTTAAGGCTGCTTGATGTTTAGGTTTACATGGTAACAATGGTTGAAATGTCAAATATTCGTGACTTCATGGGAACGTCAGATGAAGATGATCGATAATATAAATTTGAATGGACGAATCATCTTACTAAGCAGGAATGTACATGTATATCCAAACCTCAATGAAAATGTCGAACAAATTGTACAATAGCGCTCCTTTATGTTTTCTGCGTTTTTCAAGTCATTCCCTCCGCATTCCGCATCATGTTGCTGGTTGTTCAAAAATTGCCCGGATCATAACAAGGTTCAAGGCGGATCTCGCGAAATCGATAGAACTGCGCACGCATCCGCAGCATAAAGGCACAATTCACAAGTGCGCTATTATTTATTCATTTAGTGTGGAAAAATATACTGCACTTGCACAAAAATGTTTTTTGGAGAAAAGAACGAAGAGCATTGTTACGAATTTGCATTCAAAGCAACTGGAATTTTTTCAGGCTCTGCAGACTCATGAAAGACGGCCGGTTTATGCAAATCACCCATGATGCCTTTCAGGGCTGGATACGAAAGCACATGTAGAAGACAAGTCAAGTTTGGCAGAAACACGACCAAGACACCAGAAACGTTAACATGTTTTCTTGTAATTAAAAATCCAACAACACACAACATCAACCTACCAGACACTTACACGTCACATTTGCATGACGGAAGCATGCTAACGTTAGCTAAAATTATAAGTCTAAAATCATAAAAAAATTATGACATGTTTAATCAGTATATATTTTTATGAACTATAATTATAGCAAAGGCATCTTTACGACTCCTTCAAATAGTATTAATCTATTTTTCCTGGTAGCCATGTGCATTTTAATGTATGAATGGATTTTAGGGCTTAAATTCAGTAACATTAATTACAAAATGAAATTATCATGTTCATTCCCTGATTTTGGAGTCCCGTTATCAGAAAGGAAGGTTGAATTCCAAGGGGACTTCCACTGCACTCGAAATAAACGAAGAACTGATAGCTGCTCTTACTAATAAAGGACAAACTATACGCCAAAAATGAATCATTCTTCTCATGTTGAAAGAATAATTATGCAGGGGCACGGATGCAGTCCCCAATTGTTTTCAGGCTGTCTTCTGCGCAATTCAGTTACAGTGAATAGGGTTGATTGTTCTTCTCCACTCATCATAAAGACATCGTTTCTGGCAATATGCAAGGAAGGCCTTTCATCCATTGTTGCCACTCGCGTTAGATCTATCAGAGTCGGCGTATCATTATTGGAGATGGGGAACGTTGATGCAAGGGAAGTGCGATGATAAATGGGTAATTACTCTCCATTTTATGTCCTGCGATAAAAAGATAGTTTAATATCGTCAGTTCTTCACGGGCCCAGTTACTTGTTTCTTGATTTAAGCTCGTTGCTGGAAATTAGATTTTTTAATTCCGAGTTGTCATCTGTTAATGTCATGCACAAGCTTTGCGTAAGATTTGAAATTGAGTTTCTTCTCCAATTCGCCGATTACTGTTGTACCTGAGAATTGATGAATGGCAATATCTACTTCAAAATATGAACATTTGTATACACACGAGGAATGAGAGCTTAAAACCTCATTAAAAACTCATAAGAGCCAGCATTTGTGAATGCAGTTTCATCCGTTAAGACATTCATCACATTTTGAGAGGAAATTAAAAAGAAGATTTATTCTTAGTAAGAATGCCTCTTGAAGCAAATTCGG
The DNA here is from genome assembly GCA_034700785.1 of Rossiulus vilnensis. Lineage (NCBI taxonomy): Eukaryota > Metazoa > Arthropoda > Diplopoda > Julida > Julidae > Rossiulus > Rossiulus vilnensis. The sequence continues at coordinate 11,119 of JAQIXS010000669.1, read as the reverse complement.
TGTGCAGGAAAACTCTTAAAAGAATGCAAAAGGGGGCCTAGATATGGCCCTCTATATGAAGATACATCGAGACGTGATATGGCTATATGATTACCAGGTATGACCTGTGTTTTCTACAACTCTAAGAATCAATGTTTGGGAATTTAACATTCTTTTTATGATATTACGTTAGATACGTCGAACCACTGGCCGGTGAAGCTATTTTTAGTCAGGAAATGTTTTCCCAAAATAAGATAATTTTTAGGAACCCATTTCAAGAAAACTTTTAACATAAATTGCATTATTGAGTTTTTCAAAGTTTCTAATAGAATTTGTTTTATTTGAAAACAATGCCAATTTTAGAAAGAAAGTCATTTATGTTTATTTCTTGTGTAAGCAAACTAAAATAGTGCAATATTTCCCAAGACATACAGTAGATATCTGTGAATTCAGAATGCAGTTTATTCAGAAAAACCCATTTTAGGTTTATCAAATTTGCATCTGTACAATCACAAATACAACTAACTTTATTGCATTAAATGAAGTATTTTGCACAAGCAACACCAATTAAAATGTATGATCATTAAGTCATTTATTTTCTTTTCAAATACATGCTTGACTAATGTGCGTAATTAATGCAAAATCCTAATTTGCAGCAGCTAGTATTATTTGCACAGGAATTCAACGTTAATGCGCCTCACATCATGGTAGTTTGCTAATTGAACCCAGAAAAGCACTTATTCAAATTGCTTTCTGGGTGCCGTCTATTCCCTACCGTTGGGACACTAAATGGAAACTCCGATGGGACAAGTAAATATACTGCACAATAAACTAATAGAAATTCCTAAATGCTTTCAAATTAAATAATGCATGCACGATGTTCTTGAAATTATTGCTTCGTAGTGTTAGGCAATGTTTCCTGGGCTTTTTTTCCTGGAATTTTTTGGGCTAAAATATGCCAAATTCCAGTTTAATTTTAACCACACCCGTCGTAAATTAAATTAAGGCTTAATGATATCTGAAAACGTTTATAAATATCTTTCAGGTTCAATAAATTTTGAATAATTTCTTCAAGATTATAGCACGTGTTCACGTAAATAATTTAATCTAAATTATATTTCCATTTCGCTATTTTTGCTTAACATTTTTTTAAAATTTACCAAAACCAACTGTGGTAGCCGAGGTAATTAAATAAAACTCGTTTAGGGATGCTTGAGTCCTCAAAGAAAAACAGTTGATCAACATGATAAAAGACGAAAAGCGAATGATTTAATGACTTTAAGGATTTTTTAGAGAAAAAAAGCCTGCTCTCTTTCTGCCATTTCATACGAACTTCTCAGATGTTTGAGTTACCATATCATATTCTGACATGATGCGATGACATCCAATACGATTTATCGATGAAAAAATTCTTTTTGAAAGTAGATTTCTCCTTTCGTTATCTATAAATAAACGGTGGAGATGTTTTTACGCTACAGTATTGCTATCTTTTTTTCAATTATTGTGTTTTCGGTAAATTTTACGGTGTTAAATTTCTACGAACTGCAATTCAACTCCTTATAACTCGTGTTTCCTGTTTGGACGACTTCAATAAAAAAAATACTATTTCGACCAGATCCCCGTACATTTCAGAAAGTGAAGCTGACTTTAATGAAGGTAATCGGACAATGTTATAAGTTCAATCCAAGCTTTCGTCACGTTCTGTTTGGCATTAGTGCTGCTACAGTTAGTTCCATAGAGAACTCGAGTTTATTGCGTTTCTCATACTGAAACCGGTCAGTTTCACAATTTCCCAGTTTTAAAAATTGAAGCTTCATAATAATACTGCAGTTTGTTATGTACATACTACAGTTTATACCACAAACTGCGATATATGTATAAATACCACGCATGCTATCTTAGCTAAGCCAGCAGGTGTGGCATTGATACATATATTGCAGTTTATGGTAGACACTATTGTTTTATTACAGTAAGTTTTAATTTGTAGGATGCCCAACTTGCAAACAAATTATGCATTTTGGCTTAAAATACTTATTATAATTTCTGCAATTGTTTTTCCTGTGAAGAATCGGTTGCTCACTAGGGTCTACTTTATTTGCCTAATTTAAAAATGTCTAATTTTTTCTAAAAGAAATTTAAAATACATACAATTAGAAAAAAAATAAAATTAGAATAAGCATTAAAAAACAGTATGCGACCTCTGAAAACGGATTTTCCTTTAAATGAAACCTCCGAAAAGTTTAGATAATGGTATTTTACATAAATAAACGTGACATTTTCAAGTTCTAAAAAATAACACAGACTCTAGAGAACAACCAATTCTTCACGGACAAAAATTAATGTAGCAATTAAAATGACTAATTGAAACGCAAAAGTGTGAGCAACGTTTTAGCATCGGAGCGTTGGAAATTATTGCGCATTCAGACTGCATTTGTAATGACCATTATAGAAAATCTATCGTAGTAAAATGGGACTTCACAGATAAAGACAACTTTAGTAAAAAGATTGCAGTATGTGTTTCATGGCGTATAGACAATTCATGTTTTGTATTAATATCACTAATAATCTGGAAGACCCATTGCTTTCATGGATCGGTGTTGTTCACCAAAGCAGATTGTCTCAGATTGTTACAGTCGGTCATTCTTCAAAGTGTATGTATTGTCGTATGTTACATTTTGTATTTTGTGTACATGGCAATACATTTCGCAACAACAAAAGTATTCCATCCTACATGCAGTCGCATTCCTCGACGACCATCTCCTTATGGTGTTTGATGACCACCTTGACTTTTTCGGGCACAGGAATCACTTTGATGCTCAAACGTGCCAGATTCTGCACGAAGGCGTGGCTGGCCATGTTGTAACGGGACTCGGTGAAGCCGCCATACCTGCCGCTGCACTATTACGCATTGAATTTGAGTGTATTACGTGGGTGGTCACTGTAGGGATGATCAAGGTGTAGATTGGGGCTCTGGCGTGGACCTGCAGCTCCTGATGGGATGTTCACGCTGGTGGCAGCCGCAGCTCAACCGTCTACAGCCGCTCATTGTGCTCAACTTGAGATACGTTGAACTTGTACACCAGCTGTTGGTTATTCTGGTAAGCGGTTGCCAAAAAAAAACGTAATTGGTAGCATGCCTGCTAAAGCCTCATTCACATTTGCAGACAGTTGACATAAGGATATTGATACACTGTCGAGAAAAAAATAATGGTAATTGCTAACTATAGTCAGATTTACAAGAGAATAGACTGGTAATGCAAATGGGCAAATAGAATGCAACAGCCTATTGTGCAATTAATTTTTCCTGTCCTATGATTCATCTTCCATCGGTGGGCATTGGCGCCGATTAGGAGTGACTTTCTTTATGAGGGGAGACATGATCTGTAAGCTGATTAACTCTAATTGGTTAAGGCTTAGTCTACTCTTTTGTTGATCCGACTATATAATGTACTTTCTTTAGCAATGGCTAGAGCTATGGTCTGCATATAACAAGTGTATCAGGGGAATTCAAATGGACCAATAGAACGAGAGCCAGTTGTGCGATTAATTTTTCCTGTCCTTAACTGTAGCTCATTTCCATGTGGTTGTTGCCGGCAGCCATTTTCGATTTCCTTGCATGATTTCACGAGACTTATCATGCAGGGAACTTCCACAACGTGAATCCTTTTCACGAACAAGATGTATGCCATCAATTTCGTCTTCATTCAATTTCAGGTACTCACAAGATTCTATCTAACGTTAAAATATTTAATCAATTCACTGCCGCTCGATCCCACTTGGTTTTAGCTGGAGGCCATTTTAGAGGCTTCATACTCGTCGTGGTTGTGGCTTTCTCTATGCGGGGAGGGGGGAGTAATCCAGTAAACTTACCAATAAGCTGAACATTCTTTTTGGTTAAGGCTTTTGATTCTTTTGTTATGCATATACCATAATTGCACTAAAGACACTCAAACATGCTAAACGTTTACACCCGAGGAATAGCTTGGGAAATTGTACACGAAAGCAGTGCAAAGCAAATGGAAATTCCAACCGTCTTCTAATGCTTGATGTTGAGCTTCATTACTGAGATATACAATTGCCACGATAACCACAACTACCTAAAAAATTAATTTGCTAAACCTAAATTGGTTTAACAAAACTTTCAAAAAGGAAACTGAAAGTCATGCAATAGCAAATTCAATATACATAAATGCATGATAATTAAAGGTCTAGCGCAGCTATGGCACAAGGTCTATTTAGCTGAATCAGTAGATCGAAAGCTATTTAGCTAGTGTGTTGTAGCACTGTGTATACAGTACTCTAGGTGCTCTAGCTAGGGACTTTCGCCACTCTTGCTAGGGTATAGAGTTGTGGCAGCTTGAGCGCTCTATAGCCTATACAGTGTGCGTTTGTAGACTTCTGCTAGGGCGAAAGGGCAATTAGCAGAAGAGAATTACAGTGTATCGGTACCCTAATACAGAAGAAACCTGCAATAGCAGTCACCCTTAAAGACAGCAAATCTACCAGACGCCGACATCATTAGAACAAAAACCTAACCTCACTCTTTAATTTAATAACTTTAGCACTCTGCTCGCAGTGTTCGTATTGTAACTGTATCATGGTGTTCCATCTTTCATACACAAATGCTGCGGAGCATGGAACAAAGTTTTGTAAGATTGTTGGTCCGAACCAAAAGCATGCCCGCCATTCAAAACTGACTTGCAAATTTTTGTTTCAAATACTTATTATAATGACTTGATTTATTTTCCCAAATATAGAGCTAATCGTCTACAAAGGTTTTAGCTTTGGTTCATGATTTTAAAATGCCTAATTTATTTCTTTAAAAAAATTAGGAAATTGGAAGAAAAAAACTTCTACTTGACCACCCTAATTCTAACACCGTTAAGGAATACTTTTCGTGGCCGTTACATTACACGTCAGTTACGTCCACTGTCTGCAAATGTGAATGAAGATTAAACCAAGGTTTGATTAAACTTAGACTTTAAACTTTTGTGTTTTTTTATTTGATCACCAAAACATTTTCAGGCTTAATAAGTGTAAATACATGTTAATGAGCTGAAATACACGCATGCGCATGGGCTGATACATGTTGTATTAAAGCAAATAATTATGTACGAAATCGTGATTTGAAAGTTGTCTGATTTTCATTTAGTTGTCGAATTTCATGGACGATCCTATATGCTTAAGAAAGGATATTGTTAGCGTCCCAGTGGACATTCCCATAATTATGTAGTCAGCAATGTCCAATCTATAAAGCGAAAACAGCAATGGCGATTGCTTAATCACCGAATGCAGTGATATTTAAAGCACGAGTCTCCCAAGTAGTACTGTGTGTCAGCCACCAGTGAAGTTTTTCACTAAAACGTTCCGTAGTCCAGTTGAGGAAAAAATTGATTAGTTACAGTGTATGCGTATTCTTGTGCATTCGTGAATGGAAAGGTAGCCGTTGGTAAGTACTACTGCCAACGACATTTTATTGTAAACATACTGTGAATTTTCCAATACATGTTTAGGTGTACATGTAATGGATGCTAAATGTACATGTGTTAAATGCTTACATGTTAGATAAGGATTTGCTCAAGATTTTTGCACTCGGGGATTTGGGGTAAGAATTTGGCCAGTGTGGATTTGACCTTGGTAGTGGTCACTTTACCAAAATAAATTTAAAAGCATTTTTTATCTATTTTTGATACGTGTTAATAATATACATTTAAGAACGTTGGTGTAGTTGGGCGAATAAATCTGAGCCCAAATCATGAATTTTAGTATTTTGTGAAACTTGTTGGTTAATTTGCGAAAAATGAACACGCTTTTGGTCCATATTTTTGAAACAAAAAACGTTTAATGCATTTGCTTATGAATTCTAGGTTGGACTTTGAAACTTGTAGTAATTGAAATGTTGACATTCTTTGGAATGCACGTTTTTTGCCAGTACTTAAGAAAATGATTGTTTCCTTGTCTTTATTTCAATCATGATTTAACAAGTCCAAGGTAAGGCTATACTGCTCAGAATCGGATTACTCATGTATCGATATCCTTTATACGAATTGATCAGGTCTCCCAACTTGAATGCTATTAGTCATCTTCTCATATTAGTTTTTTAAAAAAGAAAAAAAAAGAATATGTTGTAAGATATTTTTTCGCAAATGTATCGATAAATCCAATCCAATTTGCACGAATGGTTTCGCCCACAAATCTGCGCAAACATTCCCGAAATAGGAAATGCCCTGATGGCTGATTGGGAAGCAGATATGGTACCGGCTGCAATTCTCACTTTAAATTAAGCCTGCTTCGCACTAAAGTGGAATTTCGACGTCATATGACGTCACTTTGAGGACGAAAATGCAGTGGAGAATCGAGTGACATGATGTGACGTTGGGAGCTGCTGGTGGTCTTGCTTTGCCGTTATCTACATCAGGCAGCAGTTAGGCGATAGAGCCATTTGGAAGATGCACCAAGCAGGAATTTTACCCAGGAGCAGATCTTCACACAGCACTGCTGAAAGCCGAGAACTCGAAAATATGCTGGCACCCGAACGCCTCTTGACAAATCAGTAAACAGTAGACTCGTAAGTGTACACTATTTGCCGTTCACAGCTGCAAGAGTGGTGCTCTTCGCTGCTGTAGAAATCTGTTCGTTGCCCCGGCGCAACGGGAAAGCGTTGCTTGGAAACGAGATTTCAGGAGAATACATAGCAGGGGCAGGGTGACTGGATTCGTGTGGGATTTCGCGATGTGCTCTGAATTTCGATCTTGGCTCCGTAATCCGTCGAAAAGCCTGGTCTTGCTTGGCGCATTTGCAGTCTTGATTGTCCCGGGAAATTATGGAAATTGAAAGCCTGTCCCCGATTTGACAGACTGGCAAAGCGAGATCGGCATGATTTTGATAGCTGCTCGATGTTGTGGATCTGGATTTCTTTGCATCCAATTGAACTGAAAAATTAAGCTGCTTTTTAGACGTTTGGGAATCGCTTTTTGTTGCGAAAACTAAGTCCTTGCTTTGCATCTTTGAAACCGGTGAAAGAAACTTGCTTGTACGTGTTGTTAGATGAGTTCAGTAATGCATGCATGGGTGCAGCATTTTATGCATCTGTTAGGCATTTGATGCTGAATTTGGTTCGAAATTACAAGTTACCGACATGTTGACGGTGTGGTTATTTGGAAAATGCAACGACCACGTGCGGGCAGGTAAACATTTATATAACACGTCGAAGCAGCTTTACGAATCATGTCGCTTTGATTATTTTACTTTGCGTTGATGAATCTTGCGAATGGCACAACCCAGAAGCGGCTTTACCCCTTTTCGGTGATATCACAGGGGTTTGCGCTCAACCGATGACAATTTTTGTCCATTGGTGCAGCTACTTTAACGATGCATCTGCCCAGAGTACTGCTACCAGAGTTTGGTTTGGTTTAACCTGTTTAACACGGATTTCACTGCTGTGGGGGATCAAGGGAATGGCTATGGAGGACGTGCTCCCCTCACACTTGTGGGTTTTCACAGAAAATACACCAAACCCAAGTACATGTATCATTGCGACTTTTTTCATCCTAAACATAAACGTGAAAAGAGCGTTTTCCCCTAACCGTTGGTAGAAATGAAATGGTTTATGTTACCAGCATTGTTTGGATGTTGATGAACGCAGCAGATTTACGCAACGTAGAATGTTGAATGGTGTATTTGTTTTATGTATTATTTTGACAAGGATAAAATTAACATTTTGGAATTTTCCCAAATGTTGATTTTAGTAAATGCTTAGATGCATGTACGTTTCCGTCAGCTATAATAACAACTTAGATGTGCAAGTGTTAGTGCTACATGCATGCACTTTCTGCAAGCGTTGTTCATTGACAATATTGCAGCTTTCTCTTCATTCTGTACAAAAGAACTAATATTGAATGCAATTTTATAGTTTTCATAATCTTGCATATTCCTGCATTTGAGTATTTGCATGGTGAGTAATTCCCCACTAAACTGTTTCTCTACTAAACTGCATCTGCATAGTAAACCATGACATGGCAATGCCTTTCATCCATTACTTGTTAATCTCACCCTATAACTAAATCTTAATGTCAACAAAAAAAACATCGCTGTCAAAACACATCCGTCAACATCCTCGCTCTCCAAAACTTCAAAATCCAAATAAAATTTGCTTAGTGGTCGAAGGCAACTTAAGTGTCCTGGATGTCCGAGACTAATTCTGCGAAAATCAAACATCCAGGCATTGGGGTACTCGAAATGCTGCGTTTCAAACCAGGTTTTGCTGGAAATCGTTCACGTCCAATTCTTGGATTCCTTGCAATGACACCATTATTGTATAATTTGAGTGATCCTGTGCGACCCAAGAGAAAGATAGTCATCTATGTTTCAATGGAAAGCGAGGCTGGATTTTCGAGCGTCGCATGCCGTATCTGGAATTAAATCCGCGGAGGCTGCGGTTCCTGGTATATATTTATGAAGCGATTTGGGTTGCTTTCAGTTTCTCTGCAAAATTTATCTAAGTGCTGGGCGGTCTGCGACGGTTCGCCTGCGAGGCTGCAACTCGGCTTGCGTTTATTGTGGCCGTAAATTGTGCGCCTTTGAAGCTTCTGGGTCAACATGTATTATAGATCAAGCCCGAGCCTTCTCCACGCTCGCCGAATTTGTGCGAAATTCTAAGGCATGTTTATGGAGAAACTATTTATTACGTCCTCCTATTTTGGTGGCTAATGCGAGTGGCAAGCCCATTGCTCCTTGCCCCCGGGGAATGTTCAATTGGATTAATGGAAGGTGATGGGGAAACAGGCTGCCAGTGATGAACAGCGGAGATGCATTGAGGCTGACAATCGTGGAAATGCATGTCTTTGAGCACGATTGCTTTTAAATTGCTCGCAGATTCTGTTTTGTCAAAGCACTTCGACGCTAAACAGCCAGTAACTGTGCGTAATTGTATTGCCATCCATGCCTTGTCTTCACCGGAGCATTGCAATAGATGCTGCACCTTCGGATGGCCGTCTGCAGACCTGTACCTAAATTTAAGGAATATTTTGGTAAACAAATATATGCCTTATTTCGAATGTTTTATCTACATGTATGGCATCCCAATGCTGGTTCCAATACGCGTAGAATGTTAAGTAATACATGCTGGTTTTGTTGGCGGAAAATGAATGGAAGTAACAACCGTTTTGTAGGTTGTCATGTATTGCTGGTATGCTTTTTAGGAATTTTAGGCTTTTTAGCAATCACAGCATATTGAAATATGCTGTGATTCAAATAAATGTTATAGTTGAAATGTTATAGTCAGATGTTGTTTTTTATGGAACATAATTAAATATTGTGGCTGTAGCATGTAGGTTATTATAGGGGACTTAATGAGAGGATGGAGGAACCCACAACTTTCTGTAAGATACAGTGACATGTTTCAAAACAACACAAGCAGCAATAATGGAACCTTCATTCATAATGATGATGATTAGACATGCATGCACTAAGCTTTATTACTTTAATTGAATTTAAATCAAAAATCAATTGTTTATTGAAATGCATTAAATTTTAATTATTGAAGTAGCTGCTTAATATTATCTTTGTAAACCTGGTGCGAAATCGAATTTGGGCAACTCTGGTACTACTGTTAGAGACTGTCTGGACGATATTTTCAGACAGTTTATCTTTGTGGTTCTAAAGAGCTCTTATAACCGTCTGGTGCTGTCTTAAAAGCGGTGTTCATTGGCACATGCAAAGATTACGTTGAATTATTCTAAAGTATCATCTTATATGCATTTTGTGATACGTTTCAAGAGCAGTATGACACGATTTTTACGCTTTTGTTCCTTTTGAACAAGAGTAGACTTGGAAATTCGTAAGCAGCTGCGCTTTTCTGAAAGCGCGTTTCGAGATGCTTTGCTTTACAATTTAAATTTTTTATAAGGAAATATTATGAACAGTTTTGAACTTTTTGCATTAATGATCTAACAAGCTCGCTTTATCTTAAACTTGGACAAATTCACTAAAATGTTTGGAAACTAGAACATCTTGATCAAGGTATGATAAGAAAAATAAGAAAGGATTGAATAATTGTATTAAATTTGAAGAATTTAGAAAAAGTAAGTATGAGTTAGGCTTTGAATGGTTAGGGTTTCAGTCCATATCTGAACCATAGTCATGGCAAGCATTGACATTTTTGTTCAAATAAAATGAATAAAGTAGGTATAAATGCGTTGTTTGAAATATAATAAATGTGTTTTTAAGGTTTTTAGGCTTTTTATCATTAACACTTAACCAAACAAGTCCCTTGGAACCGATTTCTGGGCCTATTTCACGTGAAATTTCGAGTAAATTTAAAGTTGCAGAGAAAATTCTATAGAAGTTGACTTTTTACCATGCAGCCTACCAGAAAAATTTCAAGTAGACCACAAGTATCCGTGTGAAAAGATATTTTGCACAGTTATAAACATTTGCTTTGCCAAAAAGTGATTTGTAGCATAATTTTAACCCATCTTCGTTTCAGCTTCCTGCAATTAAAAACTCCGTGCAGCTATCACGTGTTTACACACCAAATTCCGAATGGTGTTTCAAACGTATGCAATTCATTGCAAGAACGTTTGTATTTGTCAGGCACAATTTCTTGTAAACTTGCTATTCCTGCAGGCATTCGTTATTAAACCCATGCGCAAAAAACTCAAGTGCTATCTGCGCTTTGCATATCAATGAGACCCGTAATTAACATTCCCCATCTTACTACATGCTACAAAAAAAATCTAATACTTCACTATGCTCGTAATTTAACCTGGTTGCACTCTGAATTTAGAGCCTATTTTAAAACAACAATGAAGCTAAATTTGCAATCCAATTGCACCAAGCCCAGGCTGGTGCATGGGATCGATATTTTCAATTTCACACTCAAATGCGGGGAAGTGGGAGACAAGGATGCGAGGTGGTCTGTAATTGCATCAGGCCAGTCAGTCGTGAGAATATTTTCCGTAATTCCTTCCTGCGCGCTGCTTGAGTAGCCCAAACTGTTATCCTGAGATACGCAGAGGTGAGCGTGGTTGTGAAGAAAAACTCCAGTTTTATTGCCAAAGCATAACAGAACCCACAAAAGGTTTCAGGAAAATAACAATGGCCGCACGGCCAACAACAAATAGATCGAGGCGACTACCCA
>JAQIXS010000668.1:0-41011 GCA_034700785.1 Rossiulus vilnensis | reverse complement strand
GGACTTGGGAAAATGTCCGTTATTTAGAGGTGGCCGCTATTTAGAGGTGTCCGTTAGAGGAGGTTTTACTGTATTAGGTATTTCTGTGAATGCATTGCGTAGTTAAACATCATCATGCCGTTAGGATCAATTCTAAACTGTTTATTTAGAAAAACATGCTTTTTAAGCTAAATTTTGCATTTTCAGGATGGGAAACCTTAATGGATTATGGTACATGTAAAACCTTTTTCAAACTTAAATTTTATTATTCAGTGTCCATTTGAGGCTATAGTGTTTGTAACTACAACGCGATATCACAGTATGACACATGAATGTGCTACTTGGCAACCCTCAAAATATAATGGCTTTTTGGATTAAATAACGGAATTGATAGGACACTGTCTTGGATTATGAACGTTGATTGTGAAATCCGTTACTAGTTTTAGCTTAGTCATGCCTAAAAAATTGAGTATCGTTGCCTCGCTAAATTCATATTATTTTGTTGTTGATCAGTTGTAATCTTTTTGCAAGACTGATTATCTCTTAGTTGCAATCGTAGCAAACACGCAGCAACAAAATCTTCAGTTACCATACGTAAATAGATCCTTATCTTTCAGCAACTAACTGGCTTATTTTGCAAAAAAAAAGGACATGTAGGCCTATTGGCGATTACAGATCTGGCTGACTTTGTAATTATGAATTGAATTTGAACCAGATTATAGCAATGATCATAAACCCCTTAAGTGCTAATCACATTCACGTTGTCTAAACTTCACCGGTTAAAATAAATGCATCTTCATGTAAAAGTACACCAATATTTAGTAATAAATGCTTTTCGAAACTTGTTTTTAAGTTTAAAAGATTCTGAAAAAATGTATTGTTTTATTTTTTAAAGAACGTTTTAAAGCTTGAAAAACTTTATATTTATTAATTTTTAAAAATGAATTATTTCACAAATCTTAATCATTGTTAAAATGTGGTTCGCCATATATATTTTGTCTTGTTCCATTTCTGGTAACGGAGACATTTGCCAATTTTTCTAAAATAATTCGTAACTATACGTGGTTTTCGCTTGATTAACGTATTGTTTACTGCCATTTTAATGCGTTTCTAGTTATTATTTAACGTTTCTTTCCTAACTAAATGTATTAATAGTTTCACAAGATTTTTAGTGCTAAAAAGCAATACTTTTCACTTGTACATGTATACAAATGCACGCATTGGACTTTAGACAACTCTTGTCGAAATTGTGGATTTGATGGATGGCGACAAAAAGGGGATAATCAAGTAAAGCTGACTCAAAAAAAATCATCATATAATAAATAATTTATGTTTCTTTAAAACATTATATTGAGTAGGTTGGAATATAAATTTTCGCCATAAATTGAAGCATTTACGTCGTCCAATATAGGCTACTTGGATTTATATTGTGTAAACGAATATCATTACAGGCGTGTTAAAAGACGAAAGAAACGTGACAATAATAAATAAACAGCAATAATGTCAAATGGTCTAACGTACATAGGCCTGAATGAAATAGCTAGGGTAAAAATCGGCAATTTTCCCTTAATATTGCGTATTTCAACCAGAAATACAGTACAATGAGGAACAGAATTTAAAATAAACCCTACTAGATATATTGGTTAGACAGATTTATTGAATCCTACTCTTGTTTTACCCAGTATTAGTTTATTCATGGTTCTACACTACATGAATACACATTCACATCCACACACATACATGTACAATGTTCAGAATATTGCGTGAATAATTGGATAAAAGCTGATAAGTTAGGTTAAAGGTTTTTATGTTAAGTTATTTGTTAGGTTGAAGTTTATTTTTAACTGCCTATTATTTAACCTTAGCTTGATCACCAAACAATATGCTATCCTATTAATACTGTTTTTATAATACTTTGTATATTTTCAAAAAATTCAATTGTTTTCTAAAAAAATATTCTGTTCATAGATTTCACAACGAAATATCTTTGTGTGAAATTACCCTTTAAATTGTTTAATGTGACGAGATTAATGAAACTGAATAAACCATTTGATTACTTCAATTGTTTTCCTTTTTATTTCTAAAACTATACATGACAATACTTTTTTTTTAACAATTTGTTTGAAGCGCATTTATTTTTAAAATTCAACTGTACCCTTTATTATTCGGCAAACCTATAGAACACACATGGAAATTATAAGCTGTATACATCTGGATATTGATGAAATATTAACATAAGCATAATAAAATAGATAATATTATAACTACATGTAGCCTATACTTGTACTCACCTGAGATTCACCTAATCCAGATACTAAGATTCATTGCCTTACTTGATTTTTGTATCTTTTAAGATATGCTAATCATTGGTTCATCGAGTTGATGGCAAGTTTGGTTGCAGTGTAAATATCGGGCAATTTAAATGAATTTTTGGAATCGTTTAAAACGCTTTTAGCGAATTAACACACCTTCGAGTGCGTTTCACCAACATTGCCAAGTGAGCGTTAATTTCGCCTACAAATCTGCATCGTCGAAATTAAATATGCAAAGTTTGCTCCATCAACATTTGCACTTTGAGTAATTGGACTCAGTGCCTTTACTTTGGGCTGCGCTTGCCTTTTTAGTGACAACCAGATTGATCCATTTATTTACATTCAGAGACAGCTTTTCTCGATGAAAATCTCATCTGTACCCATGCAAGATTTCAGTTCCAGTTACCTAACAAGATCCTGAATTATTCATCGATGAGCTTTTGAAAACCCTTTTAAGGTGCGCTGCCGCGCTTCGATTGCCGACCAGTTGTTTTACTATATAACCACTAAGCCTTTCTTAAGATATAAAGGAACTGCTTGACAACTATAATCAGCAATGCATGGGTAGTGCAAATTAGTCACTGTTTAATGACTTGTCAATAAACGTCATGGATGGACGAGCTGTTAACAACAACGCCCTCAAATGACTTTATTTAATAATCACCTTTATATAATAAACTTATAAAATAACATTAAAAGATAAATGCTATGTGTAAGGGCTCGGATACACTGTAGATACACAGCTTGAGTTGCCCTAGGAGAAAAACGGAAACCCATAGCAACAATGTTGCACACACGACGATTCTCTCACAGTACTGTCCCTATTTACTTCCGTAACTTTCCTAGGGTAACTCTTGCAGAAAACCGTACCCTAATACGATCAACATACAAATCTGCTCTAAAGAATAAATAATAGAGCTGGTGCAAAGGACGTGTGAATCTTGACACAAACTGCGGCAAATGTTTCCTTGAAAGGATTAAATTTAATCAATTGTATTACCGTCAAAGTTTTGTTTTTTTGAAATCTTCCACTCGAAATCTTTAATTAGACTCCCTATATGCCATATTTGAATAAAACCAAAAACTTCTGGATGTTCTTAAGGTTGCATAAAATTCTTAATAGACCATTAGGGGGCGTTATGTCCGTTTTACAGGGTCGCCCCTAGCCCGATGTTTCTCCCGGCTTGTCACATGAAATAAACGTTCGCGGATGAATGCTTAAAATAAAGCGAAATAAGAAAAAAAAATGGTTTTAAGAAAGGCGATCTCTTAAGGGCTCACAATTCAAGATTGCTGAGTGAAGACAACAGATTTCTGGCGAGCTGTCATTTCCGTTTCCTCTTCGCTTCTGTTAGCGAATGCCTTCAATTAGGCTGAGTGGGAAGGAAAAATGCTTTTGCCAAATTTCGAGCTGCTGAATGAGGGGAAAATATAAGAGAATTCTGGCGCTTAACGAAGACAATATCGCAATTGTTATTTTTAATGACAAAACCTGTTAAGTGGGGATGGCGTTGAGGTGAAAGTTTGGATACAGTTTGCGGAATCTGTTCTTGTGCGAAAAAACTTAATAATTCTTAATGCATCTCGCTTGTAACCTGAAATAATGCTATTACGAGTAATATTTGTCTGGCTGAAATAAGGAAAAACATAATAGAATAGAATTGGTTTTGGGGAAAAAAATCGCTTACATTTTTTATGTGTGGTCCTACCTTGTTGGTAAATTAGTTCAAGATTTCATGGAATGAGAAGTGAAATTGTAGTAATTTGGAAGGACGAAAATGTGAAAATTAGGATGTTAATCACCCGAATGTAGACCACGATGTAGACCTAGTAAATCGTAGTCTTACTTCTAAACTGAATGACATGACAAAAACAACAAAGATATCAACAAATTAACATAACAAATATTTTTAAATAAAAAGGAAAACGCCTTTAAATTTATTGTTAAAATAAACAATTGCTAATATAAAAATAACAAATAAATCACATTAAACCATTTTTCTTACAACTTAATAGTTTTTCTTAGTTTTTTGTTGTTGCTAGTTATAATTGTTTAAAATAATGCAGAAATAAAAGCTTTTAAAAAATTGAAAAGCAATTTTAATGTCAATGAATTGTTACTTCTATATTTGCTATTATTAATTTTAACAATTTATCCAAAAGAGTTATATATTTTATTATAAAATATTTTTTTATATGGGAGTGACATTATCGTTACTTTAGTAATGCAATTCGGTTTAGAAATAAGACGACAGTTTAGTCGTCATACTTAATTTTTTTTTCTAGCTAACATGACGTAATTTTCGTATAAAATGAATGACGACTTCATCTAGACCATTTGTCACGATATTAAACAACAGAGGGTAGGAGATCAAATAGTCAACGTTTTTGAAGGACGTCCAATCTGGACGGCCCCAAAACCTAAGATAGCAGCTTCAAGACCATCTCTTGTTTAGGAAACATAGCTTATCAAATGAAATCCTTCCAAATATGAACTTCATCCTCTCTCATCCGGGCATGAAATTGCAATTAATGCAAATTGAAGCCGTAATAATTCGCCGCTCTCGTCCTTAATGTTTTTATTTATCCTCATGTTTGGAAAACAACGTTTAATACCAAGGCTCGCCATGCTAAACACGTAATAGCGAAGACTTAGAAATGAGCAGTAAAATTTGGGCGAGTGGAAAACGATTGTCTTTCAATGCTTTTCAGGTGGATTTTTGCTAGCAGAAAACGCGATTATGGCGTCGAGTTGAGCGAGATTTCCATCGCTCTGCTTTTAATTAATCTCTTTAACCATTGAATTTTATCTTGCTCAGAACTGACTGGGTCAATATCGTTTCTAATCCCAGCATGCACTCTATGTAAATATCGTTTTTAGCAAGTGCTCTCTTGGGGGAAAACGGTTTTTTGGGATAAGGCATAAAAGGTGAGCATGACATGTAAAACCATAAAAAATAAGTTGGGATTACTAGCTTTAATTAATAGCTTAAATTTTTATTCGTTAGGGCTTGTTAGTTTGGACCAGCCAGTCAAATGTTTCCCAACTATTTCATGTATATGAAAATATTTAAGACTACAATAAGGACCATCCATAAAGGACGTCCAGCATGACGGCGCCATTCATTCTAAAACGAATTTAGGTAGATAAGGAGGAATTAACTTATGAATACCCTAATTGCATTTTTTTTAAAACAATTGTATAAAAAAATAAATTTATGAAAGAATTACTTCCAAATATGTTATCGTTACTTATCAAGGTATTTGCACATCTAAAATTCAGTCAATGAAAATAATTTAAAACATGGAAAAGATATACAAATGGGGGAAAGCCCTTTTGAAATGCAAAAATGAGAATCACAACATGTATGCATGTCCTTGGAAAAGTACATTAATGTATTTCGATATATTTAATCATAGATCGAAATACATGAATTAGATCGAAATACATTAAAAAAGTGAAAATATTAGCTAGCTTATAAAGAAAACTAGGATTACGAAGATAAATATTAGGAGAAGGGAAAGAAGCAGCTCTTTAGGATTTACTCTGAAGACTACACTAGAATAACAAACATTTCATTGCAAATAGTCTTAAGGAAGCAAGACTCAACATCGCTTTGTCTCAGTGATTAACATTGATTTTTTTGTATGAGAAATACTTGTTATCCAGAGGAAATAAAAAACGGAGTTTGCCGTGCTAAATTTAAATATTTATTTGCAGTGCGTTTTCAAATTATAAATAGACACATGTTGGAGAAATAATCTATTTATCTCAATATTTCTTTAAAAATTGATTATATTTATTTGAGATTGCTAAAGGATGCTCGTTGTATTAGGAAAGTTATTGGCTACGAATCATGAACGAAATCTTTATTTTTGAGTCTTTGGGTGTAATTTTAATGAATAATTAGACAGGACATTTGTTTTCACACTATGCTGAATATATTTCGGATAGAGCAGTTTTTCAGATGCTGAGCTCAAATTTGTTTTTAGATTTGGATACTCATGTTCCTGTACCTGTCCAGAGTTAAGGACCGTCCATCAAAAATAACTTTTTAACTCCCTCCTCCATCCTCGATTTAATCCATTAGCGGCCAAACTAAACACAATTAACGTCATGTCACCAAGTGCCGTTTCATTTCTTTATTAAATGACACCAAGTTTCAAACTAGAATATCATCTTTCTACATAATAAGGCAACAACATTTTAATTAAAATTACGTATTTTTAGGGCATTGTTGTTACTAGATCATTCCTTTTTTGCCAATTTTTACTAAATTTACTGTTTAGTTTCTAAATTTTAAAAACACGATCAATACTTAGTGCTTTTTTCCCCTAAAGATGTATAACTAAAATGCCTCCTAACCCCAAGCGTCCTTCAAGAGTTGTTACTTATAATATGACGTCACACATAACAGCAACCCATTTTAGGTCATTGCAGGGTCGGTACTAAAATGCTGTACCGCCGATGACACGGGCGAAATCTCAGTTGAAATATGAAATTTCAATGTGCACTGCGTGCTCAAAAATAGCTAAGAAATGAAAAGTGAAGCCGAAAGGAGAGGAAGAAAAAGTGTTGATATCAGTGGGGTTTGACCCCTTGTTCCCGGAATGGCTTTCGTTGGTCGTAAATCCGAGGTCCTCCAGTGGCCAAATGGTTCTTCCCATTCTGCTCCATGTCATGACACGAAGTGGGCCACTAAGTTAAGGACGAAATATCATCTCCTATGATAAATAGACGGGGAAGTAAAACGCATCCAAAGTACTGGCAATTTCATATTAAAGAGTGGCCAGATGTGATATATCCCTTATAAAAAGGGAAGACTTTTTCAGCAGCTTTTATAGTTTTCGCTGAATGCATCCCTGACTTTCACCATTACTGTAAGATAGGCCTAGCTGAATACAGCTAACTGCCTACGTTTCTTTTATTGCGCCATTTAAAAAGCTTCCTTTCGCACTTAGAGCTGGCAACTCAACTTATGGCATTTATCTCCCTTAGCCTCGAAACTAAAAGGGTCTCAGCACCAAGATGGCAGCGAATTTCAACGCTTGCATTGTCATGTTTGATGACAATTTTACTCGCACTTTGAGCCTTTTTAGGTAAACTGAAATCGTGAATAACTTTGCTCTTCAGGGCAATATTCTTGAGTAGTGGTGAATATACCTGTAACTGGAAGGGGAATATTTTCAGAATTTTACTTTTTTATCATTTTCGTTTTTCTTGAAAATCCACCAATATCTGATTGTAATTTCAAGAGAGTGGCATTATTTCGTTGTAACAGTTTAAAACGATTTTTTATAAACGTCAAAATATTCCTAGGCATCAGTGGATTTTTTTCTGAATGTGCCATTGAATTGATAAATGGTGTTTTCTAGAATTGATGGTTAGTTGTGATTGTGCCCGCAGACTAAATTTATTAACCTTTTAATGGAAATTTACCCTATGCCTCTCTATTTTTCATCCCTATGTTTCATCATAATATTAAAGTGTATTATAATGAAATACAAATTTAAATAATAGTATAAGCAACATTAAAAATGGAATATTAATGGAATTAGAGGCGCTTGACGTTTGTGTCATGGACCCTTTTGGTAGTCTTAAGCCTATGATCCACTTACATCGTAATACAGATATTTAATATTAATCAGTATGAGATAATAACTGTACTTATTAAGTGGTGTTGAATAAGCAGACAATATATTTGAAAAAGGCATTCCTAACTGACCACCCATTTAACATCTTTTCATAGACCCTCAGGTTGTCAGTGGATCCCATATACATAATCCCTTTAGTAATATAATTGGTATTTTCTAATTATTATTTCAGTTTTGTATTATCTAGGACACCCTGTAATTAACAATTCTTAAATTGTTTCCTTAATTATAGCATCAAAATCCGAGCAACATGAGCGTTCACAAATTTGACTTGTTTTACACCAACCTGTTTTACATGTTAATTAAGACGTGTTAAAAGGTGAAATCATTTACACTCATTAATTGCCTCGCAAGCTTGTTTTTTTCAGTATTTCTCAAATGAAGTAATTGGCAATTATTATTCTGGGTTTGTGGCTGCACAGCTAAAATCAAGTCTCCCCTATTCCGTTATTTTTCGCCAAATTTTGTTAAAACCAAATTAACCTCTCGAGAGTGGTTGCCTATGGCATCGAATAATAATTAGCTGCTTGGGAAATGTTTGACTCAGTTGAATTTATCGTTCAAATTCTGCGATTTCAAAAGCGGTGCGTCCTAGACCGTTGTTGATAGTAACGAGCTAATTGGTTTTTGTCTTGTGGAAAATGACGAATGAACTCCGAATTAAATTTCCACCTTGATTTGATGGTTGCATCGTAATTTCATATATTCGTAGTTGAATTACACGCTTCAATTTAGTTGAGAGCTTGCAATCAGAATAAATGTTTCAATAATACGTGCGCCAAACAAGCATAAAAATGTTATCAGTATCAAGAAAAACGTCTGTATTTGCTTTCTGATGAACATCTGGGAAGATTAAATGTTTGATATTAAATTAATAGCCTTGAAAGCGCGCTTAATAAGCTTGTTTTGTGCACTTATGTGGATTCGCTCGTCTGGGATGCAAAGAAATAAGGCAAAATGGCAAGAATCACAAATCACAAATAAAAGTGATGTTGTTTACCTAAACGAAGTGATAACATATCGCTATTATCTAATATAATCAGCTCATTGAATAATAGGTCCATTGATTATTGCGATTTTTGCAATAGACATTTAATGGTACTGTAATTTTAGAAAAAGATTTGTACTGGTTTTTTTTCATTTGCAGTGAACCTGCAGTAAACTTGCAATGAACATGTCCTTCGAACATGTGTAATACAGTAAAGACGCTTTACATAAAGATATAGAAAATATTTTATTAGAATTTATTAAAATTTCATTAGTCATTAAAATAAAATGGAGTATAGTTTAAAATTTTAGATACAAAACATGTTTTTCAAATATGGGCCTTAATTGCTTTTAAAACTATACACTTGCTTTTTTTCAAATCTATTTTTTAAAGCATGTATTTACATAATTACATAATTAATGTAAATATTAAAATATTAACATGTTTAAAATAGCGTGGTGCAGTAATAAATATTTATTCCATATTCAATAGCACACATTCTATAAAATCCGTTTGAATTTGCTCATAAATGTGCTTTATTATAATATGCAGTAATCATACTTTTAGAGATGAATTGAATGAGATGAAAATGAATTAATATACAAGTAATAAATAACTTGTACATTCGAGAAATTGAGAACTTATGCGGTTATTAAAAGCCTATAAAACTTGTTAATTTTTTAATTAATAATTTCATAGTGTTTTTTGTAATAACTTTCTGATATTTCAAATAAAATTTAAGTAGTGTACAGCGGAATAACTATTTAATATTCATTTGACTATAGACTTGCAATCAGAAACAGAAACATGATTGTTTATGCTCTTTTATTTATAAATTAAAATGTAGTTTCCGATCATCAAGAAGAAAATACAATTCAATTCTTATTCATAGGGCTATAAGCTTGCATATAAAGTGGAGTTTGTAACTGGACGTTGCGGTTCAAACGAGTTGAATTGACAATAGTTAAATGAAAATCGTCGTTCGATTTACGTCATTTCGTAATAAATCGTTTTTATTGTCATCCTTTGCTTTTGATCAATGGCAAAAAATAGGATGTGGCACCCTGTATAATGTCAACATGTGTGCACGTTTATAAAGTCTCTTCCTGAGTAAATCATTCAGATGTGTGCAAATGCCGTTGAAATATTCCAACTTTAATAAAAAAAACGTTTGAGTTTTCGATTCTGTCAACTTTCGAGCACTTCCTAATGAATTGCAATCGCAAATTTCATTCGCTAAATAGCGTTTCTGATTGACGTTGCAGATTTTAAAAAATGGAGAGAGAGACTGGTGAGGATCACTTAAAAGGACACTTATCAAATCCCGTCCTATAAAAAGTCGATTTTTTATATACATGCATACATATCCAGTAGTAGTTTTCACCTTCGCTGAAATTCATAAGTATGAATAAGCTAGCGTTTAACAAACATAAAAGATATGAGGCAAAAAAAGGCTATTTAAAGATTGAAGGAAAATTAAAATGATGAAAACTTAGAGTGTGAGAGAGGATATTTCGACGATAAATCAAATCCATTCAAGTTTGAGGTTCAAGTTGGCGTGCGAAGCCTGTCATGAATTGATATAAGACAATTTGCATCTACCGAAAGCCCATCTGTAAGCCTCTGAAAACTCAAAATGAAATATGTTAGTCAGCGATAATAGCTAAGTTTTTCGACGTCAATAATACATTGAAATTCGGCGCGTGTTCAAAATCTAATCCTATTTTTTGATCTCTTGTCTACAGTATATTGAAACGTTGCCCGTCTCTCCTTTCTCGCCTGCATTGCATCTTTTAAATTTTTCAACTTTAAGTGCTTTAGAATATTGACATTTTTGCAGAAATAAAATCTAAGAATTAGGTTTGCCCTCAACTGAGAAACGTTCTGACGGATTTATTTCATTAACAGTCTATCTGCAGGTCATTAAAGTCTGTGATTAGAATTGTGGTCACGCACGTCCTTGGAATGTCAATAGAATAGTATCTTAGTCATTTATTTGCATGGATTAGTTTAATTATTTCTCGATACGAAAAACTTGGAAACATGTAAAATTAGTATTTTGATTTATTATGCTAGTAATTTATCAGTGGCTTTCTTGACTTCATAATTGATCAACATAGATTTTACCCTTTTACCACATTAAATAGCTTTTCTACCAATTGGGTAATGAGTTAATTGTATCGAACTGTTTTAAAGCAATTAAAATGCCATAAAGTGTTTCTTAACTACGTTGTAATTTGCTTAATTAAAAATTAGTAAAACAAATTGGAATTAAGAAGTGTTAAAAACGCTGTGTGCTTAAATTCATTAGAGCAATTTTATGTCCTCAAGAATTTATTAATGCAGCATTAGAAAATGTGTTAACACTGATGCATTAAAATGCGCTTTAAAAAATATGAAAATAATGGGAATTAAAATGGAAATAATGCAGTAGAATAACCTGAGATGCAACATCATCGAACCATTATTATTAAATTCAACAGCAAAGCAATTATAAAGAGAAATAATATTCTCCAAAATAGTGAACATGCATGAATGATAATTTAGGGTGGATGCAAAATCTTGGCACCTTCTGTAGAACATAAATGCAACAGGATAATTCGTTGGCTGATGTTTCTGTTCCATGGAGCTGCTTATTACGGAAAAATTTGACATTCGCCAAATTCCTGATTTTATGATCAAAGGGAAATTAATTGTCAGAGGAATTTCCCTTTGATGAGTTATGAGTTAACGGCGTCTTTCCGGAATACCGAGTGATGGATACAACTCGTAATTAGCGTTGATTGGATGTTATTAGGCCCATGTCAGCCATCTTGAAAAGGGATTTCGGCCACCAATGGCAGGTACTCGCATTTGTCGGTGAAACAAACATTTTCCCAAAATTAGGCATACTAATTGTCTCATTGGATGTGGGTGATTTGCGAGGGTGACCAACGAACAGCCCTTGAAATCAAATGGGAAATGGTCTTTTCTCCCAGTCAGCTGAGCATGACGGGAATTAAAGTAACCTGGGGGAATTCCCCTCCGAATAATGGCGGATTCAAGCAGAAAGAAAGGATGAAACGAGTGAATTCATTGGGGTTCAGTGCCAAGCGACACAACAGCACTGTGTGCCAGATTAGGAAAATCAATAAACTTTTGCCTTTTCTGGGTGAAATTTAATGCGAAAAACAGCAGACGGTAGCCAAATCACGCAAATGTTCGTCTTTCTGGTTTTACTAGAGGGGTTTCTGCAGGTTAACCCAAACTCACTGTTTTGATTTCTTTTGACAAGGAATCAGTCAAGTGGCGTCCACAAAGGACGTCTATCAAAAACTGAATTTTTGAGGCAATGTTAGACCCCCTCTTAGGGCCCTCTAGTCCATTACCGTTCTAACTGAACAGCCTCTACCCCTTGTTCCGTCCTCACCTATGTAGCACACAGGCTTCCCACTGACCTGGAAAACCTGGAATTGTCAGGGAAGTGAAAACGATCTGGTCAATTCGAGGAAATTTTAAATTTCCATGCAAACGTCAGGGAAATTTTCATCATAAAACGCCAGCCTTAAATTGACATACATGTATTTCAAGTGATTGTTTATAACACTGCCCAAAATCTAGTCACATTTATGCAATAGTAGGGAATTCCTATATTTTCCATAGGTCACTTTCAGTTTTTGAAGTAATAAATGATATATCAGTAATTGATAAATTTTGTTTAATTTTTTCGTAAACATTATTGATAACAACAAGGCAATGTTTTCAAAAACCTGGAAAAGTCAGGGAAGTTGATTTTAATATTCGGTGGGAACTCTAGACACATATATTTCAGATTGCTGTATGACAATTTAACTAAGACAATGAACTGATATCAAAATGTCGATAATACATGTATGTGCACTCCTATTTCCATACTAATTCACTTTAAATGTTAATTAAAAATAATGTCTCATTTTCATACAAAATTTAGCATGAATGATGTTATTATAGGGAATTCCACTATCGACCCTAATAGACCATTAGCACATACAATTGTAGCATTAAAACCGCATGTTAGGACGTTGTTCTTAACAAATCGTCCTTTTGTTATGGGAATGACATAATATCTACGCACTGTTTTTAGTGAATTGTTAATTTGAAAGTGAATTTAGTGTCAGTGTCCAAATTTGACCTTAATCCACCTCCTACTACCCTCGTCTGATTTGTGTGAACCTCCAAACTAGGATGTCTTTGCAAAAAAAATTCTTTTCACAAGATTTGCTTCTACGAATACCGACTTGGAAACGTTTATTAATAATTCAAGTTAACTTTTATTTTTACTTTTATCAAACAACAGCGATTAGCGCACATTGAAACTGTCTCACAACTAATTCTTTGATTAAATGTCAACAAACGTATTTTTTGTAGTCCAATGAATTGTTCGAACTTTTTTCGAAGAAATATCAGCGATACATCATCAGACAACAATCTGTTTTTTGGCGTTTTTTCAATCATTTCAAATAACGTTGTACACATGTAGTATTGAATGCTCGTGGGGCAAAGTAAAACAAATATAATTACTCGCATCATTTCAGCTTAGTTACACGTGTTGCCCCCTTTTAACGACATGTTTGCTCCAAATCTCAACAAATGATCGCAGATTCAAATAGCACTAACAATGCCCCAGTTAAACAATTAATTATTTTAATTAAGGATGCACGAAGAAATACGATTGTTTTCTGTTTGAAATGTTCATGGATAGGAACTCGAGATGATCCAATTAAATTATAGTCGGTTTAATTGCTTCTGATTTTTAAATCATGAGGATCTGAATCAGTAATGCTTTGCTTCGTAATTGTACTGCTAGTGACATCAGGGTGAATGCACATCTAGGCGTTGAGTTGCACATAAATGAAATGCAAAACATAATTTGTTTTTTGGGTCACTTTTTTGGGTTTAAGCAGTTTTAAAAAATGCAGAAGGTGAATAAAACAACAAGTTTATCATTATTTGTAATTATATAAGAACTTTTGAAATACCATTTGATTTGAGATATTATACAGGAATTTAAATAACTACGTTAAATGGCACCAGTACAATATCAACATCTCACAGCAACTTAAATATTAAAAAATCACAATCTGTGTTATTTTTATTGTATGTTTGCATTATTCTTTTGGAAGTGTGAATTATTTAAATGATATTATGTAGCACTACATTTTATCTTTCAAAATATTTTTGGGTTTATATTGGAAAATTACCACCGCTGCCTAATTATAAAGAAAATGCAAGCAATAAAAAGCGGTATCTTCATTAAAACTGTGATTATTGGCAATTTTAAAATAAATGAAACTTTTATTTTCTTGGGTCTAATGCTTGTTTACCATTATTAATCTAATTAATTAACCAGGTGTCACCTATAATCATAATAAATGGTCTGATTACAAATTAATTCTTAATGAAGTCATACATATTTTGGTTCTACAATTAGTTTTGTTACTGGCAGAAAAACGGTTCTAAAATAATGTTTTTTAAATCGTATTTTTTTCTCTTTCTAGGTAAGTCACGGTACACCTAATACTAGCCGTAAATGCGAAATACATGTGAGTTTTTTATGGCAGACATATTGTTTAGTTAATATCTGATAGTGTTTGAATCAAATCGTCTGGAGTTGTCGGATATCAGTGTCTCCATTTGTTTATTTTTTCATGATTTTCTCAAACTTATATGGTTTTCACTTTTCTTCCTCGGGCTAAGTTTTACTTTGAAATTACAGGTAGTTTCATTTTCATGTTTGGTCGATGGAATTTTTTCTAGTAGTCCTACAGTATTTCGAAGATATACATTTACTGTATAAGCTTATACGTACATTGATTTATACTTCACTTTATATGCATGGACCAGACACCAGCAGCAATTTATTTTTCTCCAAAATTAATGCTGTTTTCCATTTATAAAATTCGATGGATAGTACAGGGTGCTTTTAAAACTGCAGACGAACATGCATCAGCTAAAAGCAAATATACTTGGTATTTTTTTGAGCAAACTGATATTAGACAATGCATTAGTGCTCACATCAATTCGTAAAAAAAGATGACAAATTTTAAATCATAGGATCAGGAAAAAATAGAACGTGCCCATCAGTATTTGAAAGTAAGGTTACTTTTTTTTTTGGTAAAATAATCCCGAAAATGCATTTTGATATCGAAAGTGTTTCTCAACTACGTCGGTTCCCTCGCATCTCTTAATTCCATGACTTTTCCATCTTTCTATTATAATTTGCGCGTACCCAAGCAGTACCCAGATGCTGTATGCATGATCAATACGAAATATTGCTGTTTGGTACTCGCTGAATGTGGATCTAGAGTGCATTTTGTCATCAAAACAGTCGGCTTTTTATCACTCCAAATAAGTTTCTATGCAGCAAAAAAACTTGTTATTATTGCTTAGTGGGTGTCATAAGTCTCGCCGTTCTTGGATACCTTAGTTGAAGGCGTTGTACATGGTGCGTCTAAAGTCTTAAGGCAAGATGAGAAATATACAATTCTAATAGATGCGAAAATCTAATGCTGCTTAAGATTTTAGAGCTGAACAGCTGAAAGCAGTCTTTCAGCCTAGTGCCATCTGAGAGCAGGAACTAATTAATTTTTGCAGCATCAATTGTTCTTTCAAGCAAATTGCGATAACACAAGGACGGAACAGATTACCAGTTTTAGACTGTAATTTCCAGAATGCAGTGGGCTTACATGGATGACTTAGATTAAAATGTTAAAAACCCGATGTACTAAAATGTAATTGAAGCATTTTAAGTCCTTGAAATATTACAGCTTTTATATCACCTAGTCCTGCAGACTCCCTGACTACCTATGTAATTATTTAAAATTTGTATCAAATATTGCCAAAAGGTCTCGTTTTCGCCTTTATTGTTTCCGGTAGATGACGCTAGTGATTTTTCTTAAGCTATCTGTTCACTAAGACAATACAATAGCGGCTTTCTGTTACAAGGAGTTGGCTAGGCTTCCACCTTCGCCATTGAATGGGGCGGCTCCTTTGGGAAATCCATCAAAGTGCCCATTTTTTCACATTTGACCTGCTATTTCAATAGTGCACCTCTGAGGAAAATTAAAGCTCTTGATAGCCCGAAACAATTAATTTGCTTTTTTATTCCGTGGTGTTGATGGACCATGGCGCTCATGGACGCCACGGGATGGAGCCAGCCGATGAAATACATCGTGGTTTTGTTCGGCAATTTACGCTTGTCAACGTTTTCCAGCCGCAATAGGCTTTTCTCCAGATAATTAAGTGCCGTCCAGCTCATTAAGTGGACATTCGCATTAAATAATAAACTCACTTGAGTGTTTTAATTCGACGCCTTTAAATGTTGCAGTTCATTAGCCGAAGTCTTGCCTGAGGTGATGCTTGAAGTTGATTAAAATTTAAAAAAACGATTTGCGAAATCTTTTCAACCAAATTGAGTGAAGCTATGGCATTGCATTAGGTGCATTTAAAAATAATTTAAATTGTTTACGAAACAAGCTACTCCAATTTTTAAATTGGTTTTCTACTTTATGAACAAAATGCATTCATTTATTTGTAATAACTTTAGATGGGGCAGTTTCTTAGCTCGCAAGCATACAAGTATAATAGACAGGATATAACATGCAAGACTTTGGATGGAAATAGGAATTTGCATTAAAATAAAGTTTAGTTGCCGTTACATGCACTTTTTTAAAATCCGATATCTACAGTAGTTGAAGCGATTCCACAAAATCTTTTTTTTTCTATTTTTAAACATTTAATTTTTAAAAATATTTTCTCAGTGGATGCTATTCAAGATATGTGTTTTTATAAATCGATAAAACCATAGATGCATAGGCTTATTTAATTAGATGAAGTCTGACGAGGATCTGCTCACGTTTTGCCTTTTCTTTGCCAACATTTATGAAAACGAAATTTGAGACCACGATCGTCGGCACACATCGATTTTAGATCAGGTTTTCACTGGGAGTAAAACTGACTAACTAATCGCCTTCCAGCCATTGGACAGGCGAAGCGCTCTTTCCACTGGTCTCTGGTGGATATCGCCATCAAAATGTGCCAATTTTTCCTCCGAAATTTCCTGTGTGGTCTTCGGTGGTCTGGCCCATAAACTATCTATAGCTGTAAAACGAGATACTTTGAGATGATTGAAACCTCTATTGTGCGCGTATTATATTTTTAATGAGATTGTTTAGGTTTGAAGCAGGGTGGGGAGGAAATTAATTTTGAAGCGAGAAGCTAGATATTTATAGTTTAATGCAGCTTGTGCGGAAAAACAATACCAGCGAAAGGCAATTAGATACTTGCTAATAACCAACATTTAAGGCCATTGCTTCCTTTCTCTAAAAATAATTCATTTAATACTGTACAGTGTATTTGCAATGCTAATAATAATATGCATACATAACTAAATGTGGCAATATTTAAAAATGCAACTTGTTTTTTAATATGTTTTATGTTTACTATTTTAGAACAACGATCGTAAACAACATGAAAAAATAAAATATCGAAAAGTGTTTTACGACATTTTTTAATGCTTATGTAGTCCTAACTTTTGTTATTATACGAAAATTTATTTTAAGCAATATAAAAATCAAATACGCTTTTAAAATTAATTACTTTTTTTTAAAAAATTAATGATTTAAAAAATATGGTTCCCACTGACATGGAAAATCTGAAATTGTCAAGGATGTAGGAACAACTTATAAAATCTATGGTAAAGTCAGGGAAACTTTAGATTTTCATGCAAACGTCAGGAAAAGTTTCATCAATTAAAATGCCAGTAATAAATTGCCATAATCTCAAATATTTTATTGTTAAAGAAACAGTTTTAAAGAGGACAAGACAAGTATAGTCACAATTATGCAATAAAAGGAAACTTTCATTGGCATATTATTTCAAGTATTGAAATAATACAAGAAAATACCAGAAATTTGTAAATTTTGTTTTTATTTTATTCTATAATCAATTTTTATCTGAAAAATTTAGGAAAAAGTCAGTGAAGTTGAGAATTTCCTTTTTGTGGGAACCCTACTGTTTTAAACATTATAAAAATAAACACACCTTAAATTGATAACTTTGTTTAAAAAGTGTTGTGATTATTTCTTTAAAAAATTTACTAATTATAAGTACTTAACATGTACATGTACCTCTCGACTTGATTTGTTAGTCTACAAAGAATTGTTTGAAACAAAATAGAAATAAAATGTTAACTTTTATGCAGACACATTTCTTTAAAACGTTATTAAATATATTAAGCCGTTGATAAGACTGCTGTTAGTAAGCCTGCTGTAGACTGCCTTTGAAAAATACATACATTTTGGAAATAAAGGGTACATGTACATTTATTTATTAAATTAAAATATCTGTAAAAAATGTTTGCAGTTATTGTAGCATCCTGAATGCTTTTCCCTAATTTAATATTTAATTAGGTTAACCAAATTGACATAATAACAAATACATGTCCAATGCATGTTAACGTTAGAGTTAATAACATTGATTTGTAAATTCCAAGAAAGCAGGACCAATCTACCAATCTTAGAGATAAGCTGGAACAAATAAGACCTTTCAAAGGAATAAATAATTGTTCGGCTTTAATAAAAGTAATATCTCGATTGAAGCCAATTATTTTCTGTTATAAAAATTGGCAGCAAATACGTTATTAACATGCGAAGTGCATTCAATGAACGTAATTTCGTTTGACAAACGTCAATTGAAGTACGACGTTAATAAAGCAAATTGTATTTGCCCAGAAATAAAGCAAAGGCAACCAATGCCAGAAATGATGCCAGAAAGAGGCAATATTTTGACGGAATTGTAGCTGGAAGGCGAATGAACAAAAGCGAGGTTGAAATAAAGTAATTTTGTAAGCAGCCGAAAGGAATTAGTACGGAGAAATAAGCCTATAAAACAAATTACGCCATGAAAAACTCAGTGCCAAATTATTCATATTCCCTAATTGCTAATCGTATTTTTTCTCCGGCATGCTTTCTATCTGAAAGCATCGCAATTCAATAAACCATCAGTCCGTTGTCTTGGAAAATCTAACTTTATTCCCAGGATATGCAAAGCTTTTAAACTTATTAAAAATGCAAATAAGAATATTGAACGGACTCACTTTCTTGGACGTTGCACAAAAGACAGACTAAACCAATTACAATTGCCATAATGGACAGGGGCACACTGGTCACTAGTCATTAGTCTTCAAATAATGAAACGATAGTTCTAAGTTAGGTTTAATGTTTTAGTTGTTCTCAATAATACCAAAATTATTGCTTAAAAAGATATTAATACCCTAAACAAAAGTTGAGCAAATACCCCCTTTTTGAAAGCATTGTACTACTGCAGGTTAGCAGTTAACCACGAGGAAATGTTAACCCAAATAATAGGCAGGGTAAACTTTTTAAAGTTTGTTCCCTGAATTCTAAAGTAAACTACCAACCATCAGTAAACTACGAAATATTAATGCTGATGCAGTGAGCTATCCTATCCATGGCCAGAATTTAGGAATAGCCTTAATTTTCTTATGTTTTTTTAAAGAACTGCATATTGTGCAATAATATCCAGCCACATAAAATGCGACTCATAAAAACCTCACGGATCATTTCTCGCAAAGACCCATCCAATTTCAAATGGGTTACATATTAAGTGAAGCCGTTTTAAATGTTTTTTCTCGCCGTGCTTTTGCCTCATTGGTATTTTGGTTAATGGAGTGTGTCTGTAAACCTTTGGAGCACCAGCTAAGCTTCCTTGTACATAAGGGGATTAAGATATTTGAGAGTAAGCAACATTTTAACCTTCTATTCAGATCAATAAAATTTACTGCATCGTTTCGGAACGCATGTTTTTTGTCATTTAAGCCAAAAATACTTGAAAACGCAATCAATTCTTACTACAAAATGATAAAACATATGCATCTTAACTGATGGCTGTTTCAAGTCTGTTTTAACATCATGAAAAGGTCTGACAACAATGTAAGGACAGTGTATGTTTTGAAAAATGTTTCATACTTAGCTTTGAATCCAGAAAAAATATTTAATATTTATATAAATGAAATTGTGTATTTTAAAATTGGATGCAATTCCTTTTCTCCCCATCCGTGAAAACCTAATTTTTAAAATCCGGCCCAAACGTTTATCACATTAAGCGGTATCCACTAAATTTAATCTCAAATTTTACAAAATTTAATTTAAAAAAATTAAATTTAAAATGAAATCTATGAACATTCCTGAATCCGTCTGCCTTAGCCAAATAGAAAAGTGTTCCAAAATTCTAACATAAATCTAAGATGGTTTACTGAATTATACCCCCCCCCACAAGAACAGGATTTAGATCCCTGTTAATTCTCCAGCAAGATAAAGTATCTCTCCAAACACGATGGATCCTTGTCATCCATTATTATCCATAGCCCTTCATTCCTTTGATATCTATAACAATAAATGAAAGAGCTGTCGTATATATGTGTACTACCTCAATTTCATCCTATAAACGTAGGCCTATTGTATATTAGTTGGGCTTTTTTTCTCTATCAACCCACATGTAATCCATTAATTCTGCTAACACCATCGCCGAACTCTATATTTCCTCATATCGGATTATCTTTTCTGGTTGCGATCGACGAATTCCGCCAAGAAAATCTATTTGCTATATGCTTCGCATCATTTTTTTTTTCGCCAACCCCAAAAATCAATCAAACGAAGCACATCGGTGTGAAATTCTCGTTGACTTATTGAACTGATGGATACGAAGGCTTATACAGGGTATCCAAAAAATCGATACAAATAGTTTAGTGCAAGTTACTGGGGGCCTGGGTTCACAAAAATTGGATGATGATATACATGTAAAAGAGTAGTTGTGGAGGTAGTCAACACCAATTTTGGGCGCTCAACCCGTGCTGATCTTTTTTTTCCCGAATGCTATGACTTGTTAAGTCTAAAATTAAAATCTGTTAACAATAACGTTCCTATATGATGTAATTTGTAATATTTTATTCAGGTTTAATAATCGATAATGAACGTCATTAATATTCAATGTTGATGTTATTTTAATTCATGTTTTATGTAATTTGGTACAGAAATAGGACGGCACGTGTTTAGGATATTGAGCCATCAGTTTTTGGATTCTATATCTATTGTTAACGAAACCTTAGTAAGACATAACCGGTTTAGATGATAAGATCTCAGTGCAATCTAATTATTCTCAAATCTGGCATATTTTTAATCAGCAGACAGATATACTGAAAGCCAGAACTCCCTTAAGATTTGTTATGTGCCAGTACACAAACGTCATAAATCTGCCTTTATGTGGATCCATCTAAATTTGATTTAGATGCCAATTATTGTTTTTGTTTACTTTTACTGATGTTTAAATAAACACAACTTCATCGTGAACTCTATCGTGGTTTCATTCGGACGATAATTAATTGAAGGGATTCTTATTGGACGCCCCCAACCAAAACTCTTGCTTGTAAAACATATTTTTTCATTTTGTGAACCATCATAATTCAACCTATTGGTAGGACAGTAAGCTTGTTCAAATTTCAGAGCAAAATTTAATGTTTCTCACATGCAGAAAATTGAAAAATAGCTTGAAAAACTGGGTTGGACTGCCGATCTGGGCTATTCTAAACTGAAACCAATGTCGATTTTTTTTGCAAAAAAAATTGGTTCGAGATTTCCGTTTCATATATAAATTTTAGAAGGTCTTTGGCATCAATTTTTGATCAAAAGAAATTGGTTTTCGCCGCTCTGTAGAAACAAGCAGTTGGCTTTCTCGAATTCAGTATTTCTAGAGTGAAAAAGCTGGCTTAACCCAGGGTTTTTCCATATTTTTTTCGCCTTTCCTAAGCCGGTTCGCACGGTGCATCTCAAGAGGGAAGTAGGCCTACTTCCGGCCTCTGTATGCCGGCCGGCATTCGTGTCTTGTACGTGTTGTCCTTGTTCGTTGTTTTCCATCTTGTTCTCCTCCATTGTGGTCGATGGATTTAAGGATTGGACGCTGGAAAATCCTTGTTTGCTCCAAATTACCACATGTTGTTGTTTGTCCTTACAAGCGCTGCGAACGAAGGGGATTACGAGGAACGGGGCTGCGATGACCGCAGCTGGTCAATGGGCTGACCGGTGGTCAGCGAAGGCTCCTCAGGCTAAAAACCCGCTGCCGATGGTTCGCTGGAAATTGGACGGTGGTCATTGCCATTTTAACCGAGTGATAAATAACTATTTACGGTTATTTAGACGCTTTTCAAATAGCGCTCCACGTAATAACGAGGAATTTTACGCTTTCGAAGAAACATTTCATTAAAGTCTGGTTTCTAAGGCCGTTTAGCAACCTAGAAGGGTGAGATCAATGTGCCCTGTGCGTTCTTAGAATACGTAATAGTCACGATTTTTGTTTACTATTTCTAGTTTAATTTACGGAAACATAAAATTGTTATCAGAAGACTGGCGATATAGAAATAAATGAAGGGTGCTAAATCGTAACGTATAAAGTGCCAAAATATCAACTTTTTATGAGAGTGAAAAATTATATAATCTCCTGAAAGATATAGAAAGCGCTAATTTGATTTTGATCTCATTTGATCTCATCAAGAAATATTCAGGTCTGGACTACTACAAACGGATGTTTAACATTAGTATTACATTGTATTAGTGGCACCACTAAAGCAGGTGTGAAATGGCGTTATGATTTGGCACTTTTCATTTGTTAACAATGAATAGACAGTTAATCCTTTAATACAAGAAGTTACTTAATTTGTTAAAATTGAGCAGTTTTATTGTCTGAGTAAAAACCGTAAGAAAATGTTTTTATTTTAGTATAATTTTCGATAAATTATCCCGTGTTAAAATGATAGAAATTCACCAGTTTTGTATGCACACTGTAAAAAAACAATTTGTATCGATATTTTTGGTATACTTAACGAAATATATTTTGAATTTTTTTATCTGTTTTGTTAATGAATTTAACTATCTTGTTTTTGTTTGTCCCTTAAATGTGGGCAATCATTTATAGCAGTCGCGTATGTAGTGATTGCCAAACTAATCAAACGACTATTGTCTCAATTTACGATGATGTTTCTTACAATTTCATATTGACAGAAATGGATACTGAAACTAGAAATCACCCACCAAAAATAAAGTATATAACAAGTTAGCTCGTAAAGTTAACAACCATTAAATGTGCTCGCAAGACAGATAAATTTCTTGGTTCAAAAAGAAAACGAACAAATAAATAATTGTAATTTGTCGTTTGAAGCTTTATGATGACTCTGTCTAGACGCTGCCACGTTAAATAACAGTCCCATATTTAAAAAATGATAACAAATGCAACTTTTAAATGCCAAAATTGTGTCCTTCATAGGGCTATCTGACATCCTATTGTTTTCGGGCGTTGAAGGTACCATTAAATTTCATTGACAATTTTTAACTGCATATTCTTTTGGATCCCCAAGAAGCTAAAGGTTTTGTTTACATGACGGTGCTCAACCACATTGTTATGGTTAGAATTGGATTGCAAAAAAGGCCGAAAGGCCTAATGGGTTCACTGACTAAACCAAACCAAACATTCCAAACGGATTTTTGAAGCATCAGGAATTCCAAACTGTTATTGCTGCATTTAGGTGCCCAGGAACATCGATTTTTAAAGGTTTCTGTCCGATACCATCAAAACTGCGCATCCATTTCGACAAACGTTCATATGGAGAATTATAAATGTAGATAAACAATGACACTCAATATTATTTTTCACCCTAACTCTGTCAAATGTCTTCTTCGTTTTAATAACTCGTCGTTATTAGAACGTTTTTTGCATCGATGTTATTATGCGACTTAATCGTCGACATTATTACCGCTATCTTCGTCATTCCTAATTCTAATTGCGTTATAATTCAGGTTTTTTTCTGGCTGCATCGCATGGCTGCGACATCTAGGTTTACCAATTAGTCGCTAACCCTAATTATTATAAATGCGACGGAATTAAATGAGCATATAAATCAACATAGAGCGCAAATTGCCTAGCTCAATATTGCTAACTTTGTAGTGGAAACGAAGTTAGGGCTTGAATTGCACAATGTAAATTCGGAGTAAAGCTGTGGGATTAATGCAAGGGGATAGCGAAGCTCGTTTATTGCTCCACTAATGTCGCTTAGAAATAAAGCCACCTTGCTTAGCGGTGGTTAATTTAACTGTGAAATAAACATTAGGCCATTGCTAGGTATGAAAGGATCACGAAAGAAAAATTGCAAATATACATGTATCATTTAAACCGGATCTATCGATGCAAAACTTATCCTAACATTTTTGCTTTAAATATTTAGCATAATTTTGCAGTTTTTTTACAAGGTTATGAGCTATTTTTTATAATTTGAAAATGTCCCGAATTGTTGACCCGAATAATAGTAAACAATTTTAAAAATTGTAATAAGTATTTGTAAAATGTGTAATTTGAATGCATGCTGGGCAACATTTTGCGTCGCCTGGGTGTAAAAATATATGTCCTTATAAAGTTTCGACATCGCCAAACGTCAAATTTAGGCTACATACATGTATATGGTCACATATGGAAAGTACATTTGGGGTCAATTTCTTGTCTTACAATATACAGTGTAAGTCAAGTATGTCAATATGTCCGATTTTATATTTTCTAGGCATGCACATGTTTAGTATGACCATCTATGTCAAAATGTTGACATACATGGTCATATCTCAGGATGTAGAAACGACTGTGGATACACACTTGTATATGGATATACGTGTATATGACAATATAGGATCCATTTGTGGCCGATTTCTGATCTAACCATATAGGGAACATGTCGTTTATGTCCATATATTAACCAAATATAAGCATTTACCATACGAATGAGTACAAATGGGTATATATCCGTCAGATCTATTATATCAAAAATTAAATTTGACCATTCATTCCAGACCTGCACTACTTGCAGCAGATCATATTAGGCACGTTTCGAAATTGTCTGTCTAGTTGTATTTCGGGCAGCCCTCACTCAGTTGTTCTTTCAGTTAGTAAAATAATCCGTGAAATAAAGGAATCGCGAATCATAAACGTACGAATTGAAATTGACAAATTGGGTGTATCATTGTTATCGTTGCACATTCACAGGGCGCTAGCATAGTTGGGGCCTTTTTCAGTTATTTGCAAGCGCATGATATTGCCAAACTCAATTTAGCACCAACATAAAGTACACCAAACAGTATAGTCAGTCTAATTCTAGCCAATCTTTATTGTTGGTTGCATGTTTTTTTTCCTCAGCTCTCCTTTCTTTATCCAAACACGGAGCAATAACATTGGCTAGCGGCCAGTCATTCTACGTGGACACAATGGGTCTTGCAATTGGCTATTGCCTGATATCTTCTAGTTTACACTCGTTTTCCCTGGTGCTTTTCAGAGACCAAAACAGCAACCAAACGGCTTTACTTTTAGAGCTACAACCGTGTTTTGACCATTGAAGAAAAAAAATATCATTTCTGCTAAGCTATTAAAAGTGCAGTCGTATGTTTTCCAACGTTTGTTTAGACCCAATTGGTCGAGTGTTAAGGGAGATGATACTCCTACATTGCACGTCAAATAAGACCAACTGATATTCCATTTTTTTTAAATGATAATTTTTAGCAAATTGTCATTGGCTGACGAACTCCTATAAGGACTAATTTTTAACTAGTTATTGTATCTTAATACAAGTTGAATCCTTAAGCATTTAGTTTGCAGTTGAACAGTACAGTACTTGTTCTTTAACATTCATGTTCCTTACCATGTACAAACAATTAAGGAAAGTAAGACTCTGATCAGCACTATAAATGTTCTTGAAACCACATACTGTTTTGACTTTTTGTCAGTAACTAATAATTAGATTTTAAAGGATGTTTTTTTCAGATATGATTGCATACAATTAAGGTCATAAACTTAAGTGACACTTTAGTGTCAAAATTAAGTGTCATAAAAAGTATCTTTCAAGTTTTTGACCGATTCTACTGTTGGTTAGCAGAACTCTTTGGGATGGATTCCTTGAGGAGTAAGTTTTTTGTGACTTAAATACTTTTGTATCGCAAGATGAGAAGCTATTTAACCTCCGCCTGACTCGCTTAGTTTTATTTCATTGACCTTTCAAGCTTGCTTAACGAAGCCGTAAGTTACTTCCTGAAAATTTACGATCCTGGTGTTTCAAAATGCAAATTGGGCTTCATTTCGCCTGTAATACGTTTTTAGTGACGGTCATTAGCCAACACCTCACCTTAATTGCCCTAATAACTGCTAAGAAAGTAGGGCCAGGTGCGATTAAGCGTGATTTAAATAAGTTGAAACGATCGTAAAACCGCTACTTTGGCTATTCTTGCCCCCTTAATGACCTCCTGTATTTTATGTAAGATGGAATCGTTACATGAACATAGGTCCACGTCCGAAAAAGGATAGTTTGCATATCGGAAAACGGCTATTTCAGTGACATCGTTGTCAGCATGAAAATGCAATTTAGTTTAGGCTGTTAATCAATGTACCCAAATTTATATTTTTTTCCTGTGAAATTAAAATTTCATTTCTATTCAACTACAGTAAAGTACTTTTAAGTTTTATTCTAAAAACCATGTGTTTGTTAATTATACGTTATGTCATGTGAAAATGGCGCGTTATTTTAGATTGAAATGAAATGTGATTTAGTATGGAAATAGGACGGCAAATGTACGGGACCAAATGTTTTTCGTCTTTTTTTTAAAGTGCATTTTAATTTATAAATGCATTGTCATATGAATTATTTGTTGCTACATGGAACGGAACAGGGAGTGACTAGATGAGGTCAAAAAGTTGGCTTTTTGATCGACGGCCTATGTGTGCGACCCCTGAAGTGATAAAAACGACGTCGAAGGAGATAACATTCATTTCGAGCAAAAGATACTACAACTTACTTTAATTATACAGTTCGTGTCTTTTATGGTTTTCATTTCATATGTGTTATTGACGCTAATGACAACAAATTCCATCAATATATTAATTAAATTAAGTGAGCCTTCGCATCCCATTATTCAATTCAATCTATGCTGTTCGTTAATGAAATTATGAAGACGTAACGATTATTTTACTGCAACCTTAAATGAGTGTGAATTGTAGTTAACGATATTTTTCATGTTAAACTTCTTCAGCTATAGATACCTATTTATTTTCTAGAAGCCCGACGTAATCCGAGTAGTCCTTGCTTCTTTTTTTCCAAATAAATATCATCTAGATGTAATTTAGATTTGGACGCTTTAAAATGAAACCATGCACTAAGAAAGAGACGTCCTGTTCATTGGGTAATTAAGAGGGCTAAGCATGTGTACCGGAAATTATACCAAAAATCGATGAAGTGAAATTTTTTTTCAGTAAAGATCTTCGTCTTATCGTTGTTGATTCGCTGTTTGGCCTATTACAGATCCGTTTTAATAAAAATAGAGAGACAGCTTTTCTCCATTAGGCCGAAAGGAAAACGAGGATCCTTCTTTTCATTATTTCGAAATTGGTTATCTGCTCGCAATTATATTTAGATTTAGATTGCCTATTTTCGGCATAAATAAGTCTTCATCATTTTCTTACCTCGTTGATTGTAATATCACCTTGGAACGTGGCTTTAATACCTTCGCAGCGCGTTTGGCAATAAAATAACCCCTTTTTCACGTTATTTATGACATAATCCTGGTAATAATAGGGATTTTATTTATAAGGCAAAAAATGATTGCTGCTTCTACTTTTCTGTCACCCCCAACAAATTCTTTATGAGCAGCCGGTCTTCAGGGACTTTATGTCGTCAAATTGTTTACTTCCAAAAACATTCCACCAAAACATTGAAGTTACACAGCGTTAATTATCTGTACAACTTTCGGCGGATTTTGCGAAATCAATATTTTTTTAAACTTTTTCCACTCGTAAAAAACGTTGTCTGTAATTGATCACCATCGGTGTCGTTATTGGAAGTTAACAGCAGGTTTAGACGCTGAAAATAATCCTGATAAATATGACATATTACAGGAAATATTGTATTTTAGAAATTCGACAAAAACTCAAAGCGAAGTGAAGCAACGTCATTTATACTAAAACATAATATTGTATTTGTGAGTTTTGCAGTGTTTATTTTTTAAATGTCAAAGATACAGTCAATTGAAGAAATGCTATTTATACAAGACCCAAGAATCCTTATTATTTTCAACTTTGTCTATTTTAATTTTTTATATCTAAAGATAAAGCAGATTCAACGAAAACAGTTTAATTTTTCCAAAAAATAAATTGACTGTATAAGCTTTATTACATATGATAGGTCTTTTGTAAATGGATCACGATGCATTTTGCAATTCAGAGGCGCTATGTGTTGATAATTCACTTCCTGTAAAATCGACGATCAATCTTACTCTTTTTTTCTAATTCATGTCTGACCAATGGCCAGTATTCAGTTATTGTTTGAGCGCTGAGATAACCTATGGCACGATTACGTCAACTACGTCTTCTAGTACCCCTTATATTTTAAGCGATAAAAAAAATCCAAGGTCCACCCAAATAGTTGCATATTTTCGTCTAAACAGACCGGCTTTATGTCTCGTCCGTCTTGACCAGAATAAAAAAAACGTATCAGATGGGCTCGTCCATTGTCCTGAGTAGTAATCTAAAATGATGTTACTCCGTCACAAATGTTATATCAAGATAGCAAAGTATTAGAGGCTAAGTGTCCAGTTCTGTCCAGTTAGATTGATGACATCATGTGTCCGAAGCGACGCCTTTGTATTAATGTTTGACGCAAAACCCAACACTGACCGGTGGTCATTACTGATTGCCATGCTAGCTGGCCGTGCGTCATGCGCGGCGCTTTTGTGATCGGCCATCAATAGCCGTTGACCAGCGGTCAAAAGCAGAAATGATAGCGAGAAAAATCGACCAGATTGCACAGAATTTCTGCCAGGCATTCGTTAATATTTCCTATTTTGCAGACAGTCCATCAAAATCGTTTGGTTGTCACCGAGCAACTACAATAGGAGACGATAAGATATAAGTTTATATAAGAAATTTTCGATGTTAACAACATGCCATGGCAGCATTAAATCCTGCAGTTGTATTCCTTTCAGTATGAACATTTTGTCATTTTTTCATCTCTTTAAATAATTATGATGATGACAGTTGCTTGAACCTCATTTGATACCCTGATTTACAGAAATCTTAAAACGATTTCAACTTGATTTCAACTTGTTATGGAGAATGGATAACGTTAATGAATCCATTATTTAATCGCCAAAAACTCAACAATCTAGTCTTTTGTGCCTTAAGTTGGTGAATTGTTTACCCTGGGCAAATTTTGCGAATTTCCATTCATTGTTATTTGCATCTAGCTTTATTAATAGCAGCTCGTAATTCCCTCTTTTTCCAATTGCACCATGGCTCGATAGAAGTTTTCTCTATTGTTTGAACTTTTTTTTAGAAAAGTTCATCGGATTTCCTGCCGTTTTTATATCCCTCGATGAATGCCAGACAAGTACAAAGAGCTCCTAAACTTAGTAATTAATCGACTTCATTAACTCGCACAGCATTCAAATGACTACCTTCAAGTTAAACTGAATTGGCATTTTTAAACCCATTGTAATTGTCCTTTTAACAATCGATTGGATGAAAAACATGTTTCTTACACTTTTTATGCTTAAATTAATCGATTCTTTTTACTAAGGGTCGTGGGCTGAGCTATTGACGAGTTCCTATATGCGCGAATGGGAAGTGAATATAATGCAATGATGTAGATGATATATATACTATAGGAAAATTTTGCAGAAAAAGATCGTTTTGATGGGGGGAAATTGACGCTGCCATTAAAGTTTTACGATTCTCCCAATCGGCTTTGTCACACTTTCACGCCTTTTTCGTAACAAAGGGAGAAATTACTTCCGTTTTTCTGGATTTTGGCAAAGTGCTGCTTGTTGGTGGGGGCTGATACTCGGAATTAAGAGGGAGAACCAATGTTTTGTACTCTAGCCAAATTTTTATGAGGTATCACCTCGTTATTAAAATACGGATGTAACGAAAGTACATCTAGCATCATTTCTCCATCTCATCTGTTTTACAGGGTGTCCGTAATCTATAGAACCATTCCTATTTGCTAGCGACCACTTACCACTAGTGGGGATCAGCCCAACTGCTGAGGACAGTATAGCACCCCTTCAGATAGATACTTAGGGGCTTCCCAATGCAATACTCAACTTTCATCAATTGTAGGAAGGGTCCCATGAACTTAATTTAGTACATAAATACATGGATGTACAAGGAATTAACAGGACCTTTCAATGGAAGTGAGAGTGGAAATGAGACGGAAATGAGTTTGGAAACAGAGGAGAGAGACAAACAAGCAAATATTATTGACAGAGGATTTCCCGTAAAAGAGCGAAAACAACACCAGACTACAAGCTAGAGGGTGCTCCTTTAAAAGTCGTTTCATCCATTAAATCACCATCACGGACAATATGCGCTGGAGTTCACACATCAGTAAAATTGCTGGTGTGGCAAACCAACGCCTTAGATTTGCATAAATAATTTTTCGAAATTGTCCTCCAAAAGTTAAATAGACTGGATATTTATCATTAGTCCGACCTCTAGTTGAGTATTGCTGCCCAATTTGGAATCCTTAGAGGGATGGTCGGAAGCAGGAGCTAGAAATGGTGCAGCGTAGAGCTGCGAGATTTGTAACTGGTAAATACCAACGAGACGAGAGCGTCACCCAAATGATCAAGGATGTACAATGAGAGACCTTGCGATCAAGACGGGGGGCTGAAAAAAAATTACCTTATCAGGTAATTGTAATTTGGTGGAGGGAATCTTTAAACGTAACCACAGAGGTCGTAGAAACTGTCATTCCAATCCACTTATGGAACTCCGAGCACAATTGAATCTGCACTATTGGTCATTTCTCTTGCATGCCATTCGACGTTGGAATGCTCTCCCAAAGTATAGCAAAGGTTGCATGAAAGCAAAGGTTGGATGTTAGTGTACACCCCATTGAGGTGGCAATCGCCGAATAATATTGAGTTGATGGATTACACCCCCTACCACATGGCTTATCACTT
Organism: Rossiulus vilnensis; assembly: GCA_034700785.1. NCBI lineage: Eukaryota > Metazoa > Arthropoda > Diplopoda > Julida > Julidae > Rossiulus > Rossiulus vilnensis. Next base: position 10,007 of record JAQIXS010000668.1, on the reverse strand, counting down.
GCTGCTAATAGGGTACTGAGTTGAATTGAACTGACAGTTAGAGCAGATTAGTTTAAAACAGATAGAAAACAAAATTATAGTTATTATTTAAAATTGCTTTAATATTTTGATTTTAGATATTTACGGAGTTTGTATATACAAAATTTCCCAAAGGAATGTCTTAAATCGAAATTTAGAAGAAATTTTTAATTACCCATGATTTATTTTATCGAATTATTCAAGAAATTTTAGTATTATCCAAAAAGATTCTTTCCGAATTCCCACCAACACTTCACAGAACTGTAAGTTCAGTTTTACAACCTCCGACCTCGCACGCAATTATGGCAAGGATCAGATCCATACCCAGCCGCTCAATGGCTAACATCGCCAAAAATTAATTTGTCCTTAGCGATTATATTTTGATCCTTGCATTTTTCCCTGAGTTAAAACAGATAAAAAAGCGATTTTGCTTCCTTTTCTCGCCGCTTTTATCGCAACAAGTCAGCGGCGTTAATTAAAGCCAATACGTGCTTGCGTTTAGCATTTTTTTCGGGCGTGTGGATGCTAACCTTTGCGAATCCCTGGCATATTATTTACATTGCTTTTAATCGTGTTTTTATACCGGGAGCACGTAAGCTCATTTGCTTAAAAATCGCATTAAGACGGCTTTTCACGCTCGTTTCTTTTCATCATTTTTAATTGAACGCCAGCGGAAAAAAGCCATATTGATTCCCACGTTGATCGTTATCTTTACAAATAAATGCTTCCGAAATGTTCATCAACCTAATGGCGATTGCGAAGCTTAAACCATCCTTGACTAAGTTTTGGGAAAATTTTAGGCATGGCTGCACGAATGGCCTATTGGCTGCCAGCTTAACAGCCTTGTGATAAAACACCGAGTGGCTAATTAAAGCTATAAAGCCATTTGCTGGATGCCAAGCGCTTATTGCAGTTATACCAAACATTTTGCAAGCCGCTGAAAATTTTTGATAATTAATTATACTGCCGCAATATTGCTTACAAACTTGCTGAAATGGATGGTGGGTCATGTGGCTTACTAGTAAAATTTTACCAGCACTGCCATCCATCTAGCTGCCAGATTTCGTTTGGAAGCCAAACATTTGCTCGTTTGGGGCTGTTCTTAAAGAGTCCATGGTTGAAGCGGTTGATGTTTACAAAATTCGAACGATTATGGACTACGAGGGTGGGGAAGAGGCCAGCAAATTTGAACGTCTAATTTCCATGTCTTATCCAAGACTTTAACAGTTCTAGATTATTGTATACACTGTAAATAATGATCCATCAGAATTGGGGTTACTCTGACCAAACTCGTTCTAAGATGCAAATGGCCGAAGTCCATTTTCGCCAAAAATGATATTTTGCTGCCATCTATTGACATATACATGCAGGTCAAAAGTGATGACATGTCATTGGCTGATGTCCACTTCTAGCACCAATAAGCCACAAATTCATGAAACGAAGCTTGATTTTGTCCAAAGTATTGAAAAGAGTGTGGGAAATTTGCTGAAATCCCATTGTCATTTAGGCCATTTGTATCTTTGGCTATTTTTATATGGACGTTACTGCTCAGTAATTTATCTAAAAATAACGACAGGTTAACAGCGAAGTCCTTAAATGCCATTACAGCATCTCTTCATTTAAAAATAAAAGATCGAATGAAGTTCAAAAGTCGATGTTTTGACGTACTTCTATATGGACCGTCTCTTTGGTTAGAGGGTGACACTGTCATGGGCAGAATAATAATTCATTTTTTTAAAATAAATATTACTGGAATGACGATATGATATACTTCGATAAGATGGTCTTCGTCAAATCCTTCGTTTGTAAGAAAGCTAATTTACATGTTATTGGAAAGGCGGTGAAATGCAACGGTGTACTTTGCTGAAATTGATAGTTTGAGATAAACCACATCGCGGTAGTTGCTTGTAAGATGGTGATGTACCCCTCAACCCTTGCAGTGGTGAAATCGTCCAACGACAAATATACATGCACGGGAAAAATCTATTCGTTCCCCAAGGAGAGTAATCGTTCTTGCATTTAAAACCAATTAAATTTGTTCAGTTGTTTTTCAAACTAAATTAATTCACTATTATTTACGAAAGATATTGAGATAAAACAAACATTTGATTTTGTTTGTGTTTGCAGGATAATAAACATTGTCAAGCACTAGTAACAATATTCTTTATCATCATCATCATCATCAATAACCTTTACTCTTCACTTAATGCTAAAATCATGTTTTAGATGATATTTCAAAATAATTATGTTGTAGTTATGTTCAGAATGGTGTAAGAAGCATTCGTTTCACCGTGACCTTACAAAACAAATCATGTGATGATATGTTAATGAATGCCACAAAAACGTTAATAAGCATGTAACAATTCATAAAAGATCATGGAAACGAGTCACTTTATTGCAATTAATGATTTAGGCACTATTTTTTAAACTTTTATTAGCATTAATATGGTAAAAATGAGCACCATATGTAAAAATGTCATAATGTATTTAAACTAAACTTCTTCACAACCTGTTAAATATATATATAACAACATTGTATATGTCGCTCTTAAGGAAAGAAGACAATTATTTCACTACTTCAATTTAATGTTTAAAGTAACATTAATGGCTAAAGTTATCGACTTGATGGCATGTTTTTCTCATGTCAATAGAAAAGTAGGATTTTTTTGATACCAGTTCATTATTGTTTGGATTGGATAACCCTCAAACCCCTACACTGACCCGTACCTCAAAAATACACAAGACGTTCATATAACATTTGTTACAGGAGAATCAAGCTATTAAATAATTATGCTGGTACCTTACTTTTAAACTATCTATTAACACTATATTTTTATTGAAAAACGAACAGGGAGTGGGATGGGATATCAGTACCTGGACACTTGGAACTAATTCCAGCTAATTCTTATTTGAATGAGATCCCAGTTGGAGCTCAGTTTCTTAACCCTTTACTAAGAGATCCTTGGTTGTGCTTCTCCAATGGGTCTGTTGGAGGAACAAGTTGCTTTATCTGTTTTCTATCGTCAGGTAGGTAAGTGGTTATAATTGGGCCTCGCTAAATTAATACCCTCTTCGGCTCTTAGGAAATCCATCGAGCCCGTCGTAAAATCGACTGACGCTCGATTCCCCACTCGTTTCCTTCGTACATATTTATGCAGAAAGAAAATTGTTCCCCTCCCAAAAAAATCCTCCAAAAGCCTCTATTCAGCACGTACTGCGTGGCTATATGAAAAAGCTGTATCTTTTATTACGAAATTGTCTCTGAAGAGAACTGAAATACGTGTCTAACGAAGCCCTGGGGGAATTAGAAAACGATGAGTTCCGCTGCATACCCCATTAAAAATCCGCGGGGGGCTACCGGGGGTGGGGGGGGGGACCTTATGCGGTGGGTGAACCAACTTTCATTGTCGTGTCATTGCTTATCAAAGGTAAATGTGAATTGCCAAGCTTATAGGTGGCGAAAATCACCCTCTTTTTCTTCAGTCATTGATCTTAGATGGCGCTGCGATAGACAGGTCGTAGTCTCGAGCGGCTTAGGCCTAATGATCCGGTGAGAAGTAATGCATGAAAAAATCGACTTTTTGACCCCATCCCTCCCCCCTCAATTCCGTCAACGTCTCTGGTGGTACGATTAAGCAAATGGCTTTAATAAATTTATTTGGACAAAAAGGACGTCTCAGATTGTCTATTAATTTGAAAACCAGAACAGGGCAAAAAATGAAAAGCGATGATGTCACATCAATGATATGTCACTGATAATGATTAATTCCATTTTAGAAGTTCAATTTTCACTTACAATTTAAGAGTATTACCAAACTGTACGCACTGGTCAATTTTACTCCCAATGAATTTAAATAGTGCAGCCTTGACCGCTTGTTATTGACCCTAAGCCGCCAAACCCAATCGCCGGTTTTAAATCCATGCAGTGGCCGCTGGTCAGTCCATTCCATTTCGTTTATGGGTTTTGCTTTCGGTCAAGCTCGTATCAGTAAGAAGAGATGATTAGGAATGAGGCCCAATGAAGGGATTGTCCATCAGAAATTAGATTAGCATCGGACATTACTAACTCCTTGCCACTCCGCGATGCTGCAACACAATTTGGCCAGATGTAACGATCTCATTTAGTCTGACCATTGGTCAGTAACCGTATTTAATCCAATCTCAGTGCTCCTTCACCCCATCGATTCGTCTCACTGAGGCTTATACCCCTTTCTTTTTCGTTCTTGTTTCCCATTTATTTATTCGCAAACCAAATTGGCGTTGATTAAAAGCGAAATAAGCCGCTATTGAAATGCGCAATTCAGCAACTTAGGTGGCGCCACTGTTCTTCTTGAAATGTTAGAAATGGTTTTTGGTGGCGCTGAATTTTGTCCAGTTTAATAATGGCATGGCATAAGCATATTAATAACAACCTACCACATGACATTTATTTGAAAACAGTTGAGTGCTGAATTGAGTATTATTTGATCCGACAAATTTATTTTGTAAAACGTCTGATATGTTGGATATTTTACTTCAAAAACTTATAAAAAATGCAATTTATGAAAAGTATGTGTATTATTCTGTTGCAAGAAATTATAATTGGAAGGCATTTGCCATTTTAAGATGTTTTACTACTTCTATTGCATACAAATCTTTGAAAACAAAATAATGTATGAATGTTAAGTATTAAAAGTTCGGTATGTAGTCAGAGAATATTTTACAGTATACCGGTACTTTATTTGCCGTATATCGTCAGATGCATGTATTTTGTGGCAAAACTGGATATTGTAGTAATTTAGCTTTTAGCGGATTCCCAGCGTACTAACTATACAATGAAATAGTTAAAATGTGCAATTATTTAACCAAGCTATTGACTTGCCGATCAGTCTGTATCGATATATAGGGCGTAAGGCATCTAAACTGCATGGAGTGTATGTCAGTGTATTTTCTATGCAGTTTGGAAGATGTAAATCTACGTTACATGCACTCTGGAATTTTTATTTTTACGGTCAATTTAACATTTTGGCTTAAAAATTGTCGTCAAAGTGAAAATTATTGAATTTGTGGAAAAAAGGGGGAAAAAACCAAAACGATTTTCGTGAGGAGAAAAATCACGTTCAAAAAATTGAAAATTAATTTAATTGTGCTGGCAAGCAATTTTATTCCGAGCACATTTAAGCAATAAGCCCGCTTATGCCTGCTGAATACGTTATTTTTGAGAAAATGCAAAATTTGTGAGGGTAGAGAGGGTAGTGAAGCTTGCGATCTAGATGCATTTACCGCTCGAAAATCCATTGAAAAATCAATGGTTTCTCGCTTAAAAAACCCTGTCCAAGCCATGTATATATAGAAATCCAAGCACTAGAAATCAAAGGTGGGGAAATAGTGTTTTGGAGATAAGGGGTTAAACCGGTGGAGTCTCGTTTATACCTGCATGTGGTTGTCAGTGCAGTAAGACAAATAAAAAAGCACTGTCTCCAGGGCCCCCTCGAGACTGTCCGCTAGTGTTTCAAGCAGAAAATGCAATTCAAATAATAGGGAAATTTCGCTGGTAGCGCATTGGCTACCGGCATTTCTGGCATTGGCCATTGCCAATCACCAGCTTCTTGAGAACCCAGCGCATAGTTTTGTCTTTTTTTGAGGCAAAAATAAATAGGGCAAAAGTTAGACATCGCAGGCGAGGCAAACCTTTGTCACGCAAAAGAATCAAGACTGTTTTAAAAGCGAATAAAAATCCTGAGGCGTAGGAAGCGATTTAGACAGATTGACGCAGAAGGTGAATTGCCAGAGAGATAGATAGACGAGGGTGAGGCTGAGAAATTGAAATCTGAAAATAAGTTTAAAAAACCTGGTGTTTTTTTTTGAATAACTAGTGATTGAATTTCATGCTCGAGTTGTATGGAAAAAGGATTTGTACGTTCTACGAAATCGTTACCACATTACTGTTTTTTGGCTATACATCAGATTGCATATCCTAAGTATGTTGCCTGGAAATAAACTACTGCATCATGGATGTGTTGACTATGATGATGCTACCAAAAAAACGGGACTATCTGAAAATGGTCTCCCTATTGATAGTCATCAATTAACGTTGTTCCAATATACATGTGCGTCGATGATTTATTATGGCAATAAATTAAAATTACGTATTGTACTGTATATACAGTGTACGAACATACACATTTCTCTTGTCTCCTTCAATTTCTCCATCTGTATTTAAATTGGTAATTACAAAATGTGTATAAAATTTAAAATAATGTATGGAATATGTATGAAATCAAAAAAAGTACATGTACGAGGCATTAATTGTTTTGTACAGGTAATCACTTTTGCCACACAAAACAAAACAAGGCCAATTGTTACATTTTCCTTAAACTAAAATATGCATGTCTAAGGAAATCTCGAAACAAATTTTGAAAAAAAAATGTATCTTTTTGTAAGCAAAATGGGGTGAATGTTAAGAATTCATCTATGTCTTATGTCATGGGCAGAGCCTAAAAAGGTCATATTTTTAATTTATCAAAAATATTTTTATAAATAAGTAAATAAATTAAAACAAAACATGATTTATTCAATTAGACGTCATTTTTTAAAGAAATTGTAGTTTTACAAATCTCCTTCCACACGCACTGGCAATATTTTATCAGAATTAATTCGTATAAGCTTAGGTTCTCACTTACTGATGCTATTTAAATAAACATATCTTCTGAAAGTCAAAATTCATTGTTTTGGGTGTACTCTTTCGCGAGTTTAGCACACATGCTTTTTTTCTTTTTAATTTTTGCTAACATATTTTATTATTTTTTTTTCTTAAAGTTAAGCTCACATTTCAGATAAGCTCGCACTTTTGCTCTCAGAAGTCAGATAAGATTAGTCTACGTTTGGTTGGAATATCATTCTTTAGTTCAGTCCAAATATCGATTTTAACTTGAACTCTTCCGGTCCATTTTCAGTCGTTTTCTTTAGTCCTCCGGGGCTTGTTTAATATTACACGCTGTAGTTTCTCGCAAAATTTGCAATGAGCAAACACTTCTTTAATTAAATTAATTACGGCGCACCAAAGTGCAGGCTTGGAAGCCAAATAATGCAATACACGGGATGTTCGTGCTAATTAATGAAGTGAGAGAGCGAATGGTCACTTCTTAAAGCCATCTCTCTTCCACGACCACCCTTTGTTTATTTATAACAGTTCACTGACCCTCAATAACTCATTAACGGTTGCTAACACCAAGAACGAACACTTGAAGACCAAAATGGACGCCTTCAAGTGTCTTGATTTAACGCCTTTATAATTAACATTGTTTTTAAAACAATCAAGTGATAAATGCTCGTGTTTTTATTACAACGAATGATTGACACACGCTGTACATTTTCCCGACTGATTTTTAAAAATACAATATATTTTGAAAGAAATATCCTAACGTCATTACAAATAACTGACATGGATCGTGTTTAGTTGTGGTATTTATATGTGTTTAAAATAAGAACATTAATTCCATCCACTGCATATTTCTGAAATATGTGTAAAAATGATTAAAAGTGGAAAGAATGTACCATTATGAAGTCACTAAAGCTATATACAGAAACATATTATTAATGGCAGCCAGAAGTATTTTGTTTTAAAAAATGAATGAAGGAATATTTACTAAACCCATGATATATTTTTAAAATATTCGAATTGGAAAGACATTGGAAACAAATTTGCATTGCATTCCTCGGTGGACAAAACATTCTGCAATAATGTGTGTGTAATTCTTTATAACAGCAGTGTTTTATAAGATTTTAATATTGTAGATGCAAAATGTATTTCCTGTATGACTAGGGGAGGTTATTTTTATGCACATTTTATTTAAAGGATATCTTCAACGGATTATTTCCTGCAAATCATTGTTGACAGTCAGGAGAGAGAATGGCTTTGTAGTTTTGCAATGTCCTTTATTGTCTTATAGCTTATTTAATCTGAAGCACAAACGGTTGAGCCCTGGGGCAAATCTTTGTTCCAGTTAACGCCATTTTTATGGAAGATTTTGCAAAAGAGCAAAAAAGCTTTCAGAATTGCGAAAGTTGTTGGGAACGAACGCATAATGTGATTTCTGTTTAATATCGTGGTGGACTCCTTCAAGAGGTTACTCTATTTCCGTCAAAGGAAGAAGAAGTTCCCCCACCCCACTACAACATGTGCCTTAAGGATGGATATTTAATACAGTCTATTCAAGAGGAGTTTAAGTGAGGACATGAAATGTCATGAGAAAACTTGAACATGCATCAGATGACAATGGATTTGGTGAAATTTTCAAGAACATCATCGGTTCTGTTCAGGGATCCTCAGATGCTTCCTGAACGAATAACGGAAACATTCAGTCGAAAAATATTTGATTATTCTCTGTACGATGCGTGGATATAGAAGAACCCAGTTATGTCTCGAATTTTTTGAATGATTTCAGTTGAATATGATACTTGACTGCACATACCAGTGCATGGCATTGCATTGCACATTTCTTTGCAATTTCTGTACCAAATGAAAGAGGATATGCTAAAATGTTTGTGAAATGTTTATATACATAATTTAGAAACGTTCTCAAGCTCATAACACATGCTTGAATGCGAATTTACATTAAAAAATGGTTTTACAACGTTTTTAACTTGCCATAGAGTGTATTTTGCATCCATCAATTTTTAAATTGCAAGTTCTAAAATAATGCATGACTAAGCAAATACTGTTCCTATAAGACGTTTGGTAACGTGCTGTTATAAATAATCCTAGATTTTTTTATGGAGACTTTCAAAATTGTGAAACATTGTTGACATGCTTAAAAATTATTTGTACGTATTCTGGCACCAGTGGCATATGCACTAATGCAAATTTACTCATAAAATATGTAACAAATATGTTTTAACATTTTAGGTATAAACGGTTGATTTTTTTACACTCTTTAAATAACTGAGAAATGTGTTGGTAATTTAAGCGTTGATCATCCATGCATTGATGTCCTTTTTCGTGAAATTTGATGTCAATTTTGCCTTTAACAATTTCTAACAAATGGCTATTTCAGTTTGATTTTGTACCGCTAGATAATTATTCAAAATTTACACGTTAAGACATGAAAGGCTAGTTTTTAACGTGCTTCTATAAATACAATGAATTATTACAGTAAATATGTTAATTTTAATCGGTGTATCTATGTCGTGTTCGACACATTTCTTTATTATCCTTAGCGCAGAAAATAGCATGGTTGTAATAGGATTACTTACTAATTTCTCGCAAGTGGAGCCACGCTAGGTTTTCTGATTAGGCTTGTTGTGCCAGTTATTAAGAGTGGATTTGCGCTAGTGGCTTATTCATTTCTCGTCATAGAAGTATGCATTACCCATCCAGTGTCTCTGATAGCCCTTCCATGACCCTAGCGCCAAGCAATATAGACGCAAGACCACTTCAATGACTTGCCTCTCCGTTTTGTGCACTGATTGATGAGATGGTTGGGATATTAGTTAAGATGAAAAAAGAGGGGCATGCGTGAGGTTTACATGCTTGGCATTCCTTAATGGCCGCGCAAAAAAAAAGTGGCTGATGCGGCGAAAGTGGCAGCTCGCTCAGCACTGTCCACTATGAATTGGTGTTTTCTGATTCTCGTTTAAAGGACGTTTTTTTATTTATGAAATGCAGACTCATGATCAACTTTCCTTTTTATTAGATTTTAGTAGCTGCTGTAGATGAAGATGCGTGTTTATTCAAATATAATTGTACATGTACATGTATGTTGACAGACCACGAATACAATTAGATATTTTTGACCAAGATCCCCTTTTAAATGTCACTATGTCCGAAAAATAAAAGCATTTGCTCCTAGTCTTATGTTTGAGCAAACGATTTTTAATTGCACCCTTTCCAACGAATTCTATTTTTTAATACACATGCATGAAGCTGGACTGGCTTTAGAAACTTTGACTAGATAACGGAGTCTCGAAGCAATGCCAAATAGATATTTCTGAACATTATTAAATGTTTA
>JAQIXS010000667.1:0-41023 GCA_034700785.1 Rossiulus vilnensis | reverse complement strand
ATTCACCTGAAAATATTGTGGAAACCACGAAAACCACAATTAGGATAGCCGACCAGTGATTTGAACCCTGGTCTCCCTAATGCAAAGCGGACATTCTGCCATTAAGCCACTTTGCTCAAAAAATTAAAAATTTAGGCAACGAATGCTTATTTATTTCTCTATTCCTCACCTCACCTCCCCCCCTCCCGGAAAAACTGGATCAAGTCATGCCTCGACAGACCACATAGACGTCGGCAAAATTCCAAGAAGATCGGGGGTGTACGTCCATCGGGGCCAGGCACCACGTGACCCGAGCACCCGCCACTTGACCCCGGATAACCTCGTTGCGAACACGAGGCACACCCTTCTCTACCTGTCTTGCCGCTGGGCACCCACCCATGGGAAAGGTCCAGGCGCGAAGGTTACACAAGCTAGGGCAAAACCCGATATGGCACTTAAGCTTATTTATGCTAATGGCCGAGTATTCTCGGACGTTCATGCGTTTCGATCAAAAGAGTTTTTTGAAAAGTTGAAGGTTGCGAGGAGAGAAAGGAGAGGCCAAGCGGGCTAAAAAGAGGGCCTGATGATGAGAAAGAAAAAAAAATAGGAGGGTGAAAGAGCAAAAGGCTAATAAATGGCCGAAAAACGGAAATAAGAAAAAAAAAGGCAGGGATGACACTAAGATTTCAACCGTCAACTCAACTGATTGTCTCAGCACTTCACAATAGCAATTGCGCAATGGAGGCTGACTTTCCAAACGCATAGCTTCTCATCATCGCAAAACTGCTAAACTCAACTATCAGCGATCCAATTTTTGGTATCCTTTTTATTTTCAGCCAGCCAACGTCACCTCGTCGTGCGTTACAGCGGGTGGAGGATTTTCTCAAGAGTCATCCTCGACTTCTTTTTATGGACTTAGAATAATAGCTGGCCATAAGATGATGATGGGTTTTTAGAAATGTTTTCATTATCTACGCTATTGTGCTTGGAACAATGTGGCTGTGCACGGTGCGAGTTACGGTTATTGGAAGCGTCAAAAAAGGTGGTAGGGGCAGTTCAAAAAGGCATTTGGTCTGAATGACCATGCGTAAGATGGACACAGTCGTGCAATTATACCGGAATAGCTCGTTTTGTAAACAATTTATTGCTATTTAAAATTTGCCTAGTTTGGCTAAACTCTTATCAACGCCTCAGGTGAAAAACCTTTAAACAACAGCAAACCATAAAAGAGTCTCTGAAGCTAAGATTTTATACGATTTTCCGAGATTAAATATTGCAATGATGATGTTGTGCATAAACTAACCATAAAATCACAGAAGTTAAGTATCAATACTTTGGAGTTGCACCATAGATGGACCTCCGAGGTGTTTACTACAATCATTCAAGTTTACTTAACAGAGAAAATGAAAATGCCGCTCATAGCAATCACTCGTGTTTATTTGCTAACATTTTGAGAACATGTTATCAGTCAAACAGCCGCGTTCGTTTGCCAATGGAGCACCGTGTTAATTCAATGCCAGCGTTCTTTGAGAAGCAATAAGAACATTCCAAATCAAGGCTGACAGAACCAGCCTTGCTCCAATGTTAGTGATTTTTATTATTGCAGATCTGTAGCGTTTTTCCTTATCAAGATACATGTATTTGTACTCATGTATATTGGCGTCATGTGTCTAAGTAAACTATATTGCACAACACAGATTCGAACCAAGAGGAACGCATTAGTTTCAAGTACTTACCAGCAAGCCTAGTAATGACAGTCTTAGAATGTGCTAAATTACTATTTGCATACTGCCAGTTTGTTAAATTCAATCTAAATTTAACCATTAAACGGCTTCTTAAACTCTTTTACAGTATAACGTCGCCATTCGCTACTTCAGTGGTTAAATTTGATAGTGTTAATAAAGGAAAACAATCAACTTACTAGCATTGTTAATGGCATTCTCCCAATTGATGAGGTACATGGGAGTCCTTCTGCCATTCGAATAGTCCAAACACGAGCACGAACAAAAACTAGATCCTGGAAAATAATTGAGGAAAACTGCATTAGAAATCTGTTTAAACAGTTTGCTTGATCTAACAATGCATCTAAACAAAATTTAAAACGTTACACAAACTGAAGCAATTTTAAACTGTAAAAATTCTGCATACGTATACAGTGTACGTTGATGTTCATATATCTAATGTAACTGTACAAAAATAACCCAGTAATAATCCCATTGAATTATGATTTTAATTCACCCGGTTTTGGAACATTTAAGTCAGTTTTAACAGTAAGGTTAGTGAATCGAGTTGAAAATATGCATCAAACGCAGAATGCCGGAGATATGAACTAATTTGCAATGAAATCATGGTAAGCATAAAATTAAAGAAGACTTGTTTTATGAAAGGCCCCTATGCAATACTTAAAGCTAACTCTATACGACTGCCAATATCAATACCTACTTACAATAAACTGATCATGTAAGGTAAAACTAAATGAATGCCACAGAGCATACTGACGAATATCTAGACTACGAATTGTTAATGATATGGATCACGTCGGATGTATCTTTATTGGTTGAAAATTGGATCCCAACGTTACAAATGAGTCCGTATAGCAAACAGGCATTCCCAACCCCTATATTTCATGGTTCACGTACTTTTGTTCAGCCTGTAATGAGGCGCATATTTATATCTGTGATGAAAATATTCATATCACACAATCAGGCGTGCTGCCTATCTTACTAGCAAGAAAAACAAAATGCTATAAGGGCAATCATGTCCGGAGGCTGAAACAGTTTGCATACTTTAATATGGTATGTTGAGCGTTAAATATTCCTACATCAGTAATACCGATCATGTACACTGTAGATTCAGAATAACGTTTAAACAGGCGTCTGGCGAAACTGACCACAACATCATTTAATTTGTTTCCCTGCATGCAGCTAGACACGTGCCATCATCGTTACCTTAGCATTTTGGTGTGTCTCCCACTGTGTAGCAATGGAAAAAGAGTAAGCCCGCATGGTCCCGCTGTAATTAATTTCACTTCCTGGTGCCGTGGAAGTCACGTGTTGGCGTCCATTCATTTCTGATTGACCCATTGGCTCCTTCACGCACTGAAGGCATCGACTACTTTCCCTCCGCCTTCTCAATTAATTGCATTCCGTTTTATGGTCTGTTTCTCCCAATTGTCGACGTAATGTTTGACACGATTGATAAAGCTACTTAATTTCCGATTAGAGCCGATGTTATCAGAGCGGCGATCGCTCCCAAACCGGTCAAAGGATGGCCGAGTGTCGCCCCCTTCGTCACTCAGGGCCATTTGAAAGTAATCAGGTTGGTCATTAGCTCAAACCGCACAGGTTTTTATTATTTATTTAGTGCGTGCTTCCCGGCTGGGTGCTCGCGCGGGCGACATTGTCCCCAAGTGGTCAACACCTGAGGTTGGAAAGACTCGTTAAAAATGCTAATAGGTCGGAACGCCGGCAGGAATGTCGTGACCTTTGTTTCGGCCCACACTAATTGTCGTAAGCGAACCTCGACCCTGATAAATCATTAGGTACACTTGCAGCTCACCGGAAGAGCAGAAGTGTCTTAGGAATGCTGCCAACATCAGTGGTGTCATCCAAAAGTATGTTGCCAGCAATGATAAAAATGCACAATTTTACATCCCCCTCCCAATTGTTTTAAATATGAATCACTACCGCCCAAATGATGACACCAGATAATCAGGAATATTGACATGTGTGATTGAAAACTGATGTGATTACTCCTAATTGTGGTTATGCTGTACTTGCAAGTAAATTGCCATTGTTGCAAATCATAATTTGGTTAAATGCTTAAAGTCAGGTTGGTTTCGATGGTGTCCAGGAAATTCATAAAATTAAATTTCAACTGACTTGTTTAAATACAATTAATTTAACTTAAATGTATTTTGGTCAACGTAGAAGCATATTTCCAAATCGGATCGGCATGCGTTGAAAAAAGGGGGCGGTACGGGGAAAGGTGTAGAGACACCCAAATCATGAAGCATCGATGATGTCTCCTATGGGTGGCTCTATCAGTGTCAATATTTCAGTTCAATATCAATGTGCGCATCATTCGCTGCGTGACCCAACTGGCTTTTGGTCTGAATGAATGAATTAGACATCCTTACGTTAGGTTAAGATTTCTCAATTCAAGCGTAAATAATTGCGATCAGTAAAGATATTGAACTTGTAACTGCACGGGTGTGTTACGTGAAGAACTACAGTGTATGTACAATGTAAGTTAAAGAAAATGTTGGGAAAAATCTCTCCAAACAATGAACAGATCGTTTCATTTAGTGAACCACACGCCTGAAAGCAGGGCCTTTTTTTTAATAACACTCAAACATGCGCCCTTTAATGGGTATGTATGAGACGCCACAAAAAATGTCTACCTATCCTATTTTCTAATTCGTATTCTTGGCCAAAAAAGAACAACAAAAAGGAGGAGAATGAAGGAAGGAAGAAATGAAAACAAGAAAAAAGGTATGGTTGGCATTCCAGAATAAACGAAAATGTCATTTAAACGAGTGCTTTTTCATTCCTGCTACACAAAAGGATCTGACACCTGAAATAACGCAACAAAAAGAAATGGAACGAAAATGCATGTTGGTGACCGATACTACCAATAGGTGAGAATTACTGCCAGTGGTGTCTACACTATTAAAACTGAGAAACACGTGCTTAACAGTGGCGCGAGCAATTAAATTAGAAAAGAATTATTGTTTTGACATCATTTCAAATTAAATTAAACAATATGGCCAGCATGTGGTAGTGGAGTGAAATCCACGTATACCTAATTTATCATACTGTTTACACCTCGTCTGGACATCATAGTAACATTTAATTTCTAATAGCTCATGAAGCGCATTTCAACGTTTAATGGCACGCAAATATAATAAAAATCCAAATGACCTGGCAATCAACATTTTTCTCTTTTAAAACTGAGCTTCCATGCTGGGCAAATAATGAACAGAATTTTTCAGCAATGCGATCAAGCAGCTTGTTATGAAATCGTGCGCACCATTCCGAGTACAAAGCGATACATTTTACCTAAAACGTTACTGAGAGAGCACATACTGCATACCGACACAAGGTAAACGTCTGACATTTCCATGTCATGATACCCCCAAAATAATCATAAACAGGCGTTCGAAACCGTTTGACATTTCTTTGCTTTACGATTGGAAATATCCTATAATTTTCGTTTTGATCATTATTTCGGATCGCACGCTGAGTAAAACATCTTCGCCTAACATGGATACCCTCGCAAACTCCTTGTTTTATAAGACAGTCTAAAGCGAGCGTTTTCGAAGAATCTCGAGAAATAAACAATATTCGTGGATGAAGGGTGTACCATTCCGTGTGCGCAACATCGTATTAAATCATAAATAATTACCGGAAGAACACTTATTTTACAAATAAAGGGTACTCTAAACATGCATCAAATTTGACAGCGAATGATACCACTACCACGCTATATTATTTTTCAGAAAATTCTTGCCAGAGAGCGCGTTTTTTTTGGGCTCGAAACATGGTACTCGCCCTTCAGTAAATGTTCATAAAATGGAGTATAAAAAAAAAGGTGAAACGCTCGAAAAATGTCGGCAACCGGTTATTTGTTCTACCTTCCATCCAAATGGACTGGCATGTAATAATGCGGGGTTTGCTGATGGTGGTGGTGGCGCTTGTGACGTCATCAACTCCCGTAGCGCACTACCCGGACCGCCCGACGGGCGACAAGGAAAGGTCATTATCTGAGCACCCGTACACGTGACCTTCAAGCTTTGATGGGCTTGGGTTGACGACCCCTTGCTTTCCTTTTAGCTCCCACCCTTCCTCCTCTCCATTGCCTCGCTCTCCCCGCCGCATACTCAATATCACAAAACCCAAAATCTGAGTACCAGCAAATGGCCGAACCGAGGAATGCATGAACGATAAGCACATCTCAAAGAGAGCTTATCAGGCGACATAAAGTTGCGCAAAATTTGCGAGGTTCGTTTTACAATTTATAAGTTTTTATGTTAAAAAAATACATGTTAAGCGACTGAGTGTAGAGAAACGCTTTCGACACTAAACATATTAACCAATAAATTTTAAAAAATCTCGCCTGCTTGAAGCACGTATTAATTATTAATTTAGGAGTAAAAATAAAAGCACAAAATACACTTGTCCACATAAAGATATTAAACAATAATTTTGTTCAGTAAGTGTAAAATACATTTCCAGTTTAAAATCGGAATAGCTCGTGTTGTAAACAATTGATTGCTTTTTAAAATGCGCATAATTTAGCTAAAAGTTCTCAGTTTCTCAGGTAAAAAGCCTCAAAACAACAGCAAACCATTTGAATTGTTTGGGACATCTGCAAGCCTATTACCCTGGCACAGTTTCTGTAGGGTACGCGATATTCTGAAATTAAAGAGTTGTAATGATAAGATTTTGTATATTTTGTTTGAAGCATGATATATTTTCTATATTAAGTGGCCCCCAACCTTTTTATCGCCGCGGACCGGTCAACGTTTGATAATTTTACCGCGGCCGGCTGAGGGGGGACGTTGATTGTTAATATTTAAGATTGTTATGATTTAATAATTTTTATTTAATTGTATTTCAACATACCTTCAAAATACAGTTACACCAAAAAATGAATATAATATGATTTAACATTTTAACTCACTAGAACGCTAAATCAATTCGAATAATTTCATGTTCCTTGGGCTGCCCGGTACCATTTGATCCGCGGTACCGGGGTTGGGGACCACTGTTCTATACAATTGGACTTGTGAATTTGAGGAGTTTCTACCAGGAACTTTAGTCAATTTATAGGTGCACTTGAAAGTGCTTTAAATTGTTCACGAGTAATCTCGATTTTAAATCGCCTATTTTTTTGCTGAACATAACGCATTTATTTTTTTAATACCTTTCCGTGGGCCAGTTTCTTTACTCGTTTGGGATTTCTTTCCCACTAATATGCATTACCTATCACAGTTGTTTGTCGAAATAATCAAATTATTGCAATAGTTGACATGTATATTGGCCGCCTTTAGAGGCTATCCATAAATCACATGCAAGAAATGTGTCAACTGTCAGGCAATTAGGACATCTGCTCAATCCCAATTAAAATAATTAAATATCTTTCAACCTGGCTTAGTAAATCAAAACACTGATCTAAGCGCCTAGTGTAGTCCTACTTTCTAGACAGGAGATTGATGTCAGTTTGACTTTCACAATAGGCAACAACAATTTGATTTATGCAAACCGATAGAATTTGCATGGTTAGGTGAGGAAAACGGAATACACGGTAAAGTATCCTTCATTAGCATATTCAATTTTGAATAACTAGCTGGAGCATTTAGTGAAAATAGAAACAAGACTACATGTGCATTGTATCTTTCACCCTTTATTGGTACTGACTCGAAGAGGGCAAAAAGGTAACGTATTGAAAACACAATTCGTAAGCAAAACAACGACTAATCGACTGCTGCCGAATTAAGGAAATAAACAAAACTCTCCCACGGCTATTACCGCATTATCCATTGTGTTTCGAAAATTGCTCACCGTCAAACCCTGACGGGCTCTTATGTTAATAAATGTGACCTTTTGACGATTAGCATGGTTATCATTATGTTGAAATCAGTGAGCAAAAAATATATTTTTACGTAGAATCTTTTCAACGTTCAACCTCATTCCACCCATAAGTGATCTATTTCGTGCAATTATAAGATGTGGTTCTGGTTGATATTTTGTAAACTTATGAAAGATAATCGTTCTCTTTACAGCTACTGTAAATTTCCATGTCAAAAGCAAATAATCGAATTATGTGATACACCGTTGTGTCTATTATACGGAAGTAGTGTTGTTACATTGTCTTGTGTAGATGGTAAAAATGAAATTGCACTTGGACTGGATATTTTTAGTATAATAATATATAGCATTTTTTTTAGTAATTTATTCAATTTATGTATTTCATTTTGGAACATCGAAAAGAATAAAACTAAAACAAACATGGGATAAGTGTTATTATATTTTCGTTATTTTTGTAGTTTACAATTGTTGGAGAAAAAAATTATTATAATAAAAGTATTTTATCATCCTGATATTGATCATAATCAAAAATACATGTATGACACTTTCACAAGCCTAAAATGAAATATTTCTCCATCCTTTCTCTGTAGCTTCCCCTTTAAAGGTATCGTAATCAAAACGTAAATACAGGGGGAAAAATTGATAAATTATAAAGGGACTGTTTCAAAGAAGTGAGTGTCATGAAAATGAATCTTTGAATAAATTTTAACAAAACTGGAGAAACAAGTTAGACTTCATGTTTTTCCCATTTATAATGCTGGTTGTAAAAATTTCATTTTTTTAGAATCCTTGTGTAATATATTATGCGAATGCAGTACACGATATTTAAATTCCTTATCCCTGCTCGACGGTTACAAGTCATATATTATAACGCTAGACACATGCTTAAATTATGAGATAAGTCAATGTCAGACTATTTCGATTATTCGTCCTTAAGTTTCATTTATGCATCCCTTGATTTTGGGATAACCGCCAACTACACGTATATAGTCATTGCAAGTCCTGGATGCATTTCGGGAAAGGCAATGTTTATTACATCAACATGCATCCCCAATATTTAAACACGTATACCGTATTCAGTGCACGTATTACCATCACAATCACAAGCATTCCATTTTGTTTTGAATAAGTTGTTAGTAATTAAATGTCATCGCTATTCGTAAGGTTATGATCTTCGCTCTTCACGGATATAAGTTAAATGAGGTCATGTTTTAACGAGAATTTGAAAGAAATAATTTATTCTATAATTAAAATAGCACATACAACCTCTTTTAACCCGATGATTTTTTTATATTAAAAAATGATATCTCAAACCAGACTGTAGTTGCTTTTTTATATTTCAAAACATTATACAAAACGAACATATTTAGGTCGAATGTCAATTTTTGCTTATTTAGTATGGTCCTCACGCATCCAAGTCCATATATTCCTCCATATTTTATTATCAGTGTTTGAAATTGGAATTTAGGACATAGTTTTACTGCACTTTGTCAAGTTAATGAACGATTGTATATGTTTTATGGAGCATTACTGATAGACAATAATAGAACTCGCTCAATAAATGTAACGGTCTTGAATAGACGTACGACAATACGTACCTTATGTTTACAAAAGTTTTGAACATGTTTCAATCTTTAATGTCATTGCGAAGATAAAATGAGTTTTCCTTATAGAAAAGGCGACAATTTGCAAGAAATTTATACGACAATTAATTAAATAAAATCAATTACCAAATTTAGAAATAATAATCGACACATCGCTTTTGAGTCCTGCACTGTCATTTTTATCCAGTATAAATTATTCATTGTGACCACTTGAGTGCACACTTTGCGGGTGGTCAACACCTAAAATTGGGATTGATTGAGGATTGAAAAAGTTGAAAGTTTGGAGATATAGTGAAAAAAGCTTGAGTTTTAAAATTATGTTTGTACAGCAAGTTGATAAAAAGCACGACTCATATTTCCTTCGCATAAGAATGATTAAATGTGCGCATGACATAGATCATTTTATAAAACTTGACAGAAAAAAATATTAGCTCATTAATTCATGTTATTCAAGGAAGATAATAAGGAATTGTACAATTTGACTTATTTAGGTTATCAGAAGACAGAAACAAAAAATTAGTAAATACGAACAAACCAGTTTGTGAAACAAGGTCCAGTCCGATTTCGATTTGTTCAAAACATAAACCGGCAATCTATGGCGCATCAAAACAAACGAAAAGAAATGAAATTGATGCTTCTTATCTTTTGAATTTCAATTTATAAACTTTCAAGAGTGTATGATAAGAAATTATGTTTGTTCAAACAGCCCCCCAACGCTAAGTTATTTCAAAAACAATGAGTTGTCAGATTACACAAACCGAATAATATTTTTTCTCATTTGGAAATTCATACATTAATCAAGCCGAATAAGACTTATACGTGAATCAAACACATACCTATGCATACCATTCTAAACACTTTCAAACAGTTGTAAAAAACATAATTAGTAAAACAATTTGTACATGTACAGTATATACAGAGGATTTCATCTTGAGTGACGCATGAGTACTTCATTAAACATGCAAGATATGGCGTTATACACGATGGTATTTAAAGCCCACATGATATTGGGATAAGTGTCAAAATATATTCTGATATATATGTTAAACTATTATAAAAAATCCATAATATTTCTGGTATATTAAAGGGTATATTTTTAGAATATATTGTCACATTATATCATACATTTATATATTTTTGAATATATCCAAACATCGTGTATGAATGGCGTCATTTTTTCATTAAATTTTACGCTATTTTTCTCTTAAATTCGTATAACTTTATTATGGTGAGCAGACAAATGTATTTTCACTTTTTAAATAATTATATGAAATACAATATATGAATATCGCTGTCGCTATCGTAAACGCAAATAATTTTTTGATGGGGTGATGACGCGTCGGATGACGTAATCGTTTTAAAATGCCGCGAAATTCAAAAGCTTTCACGAAAATTTTAAGTTACATAATCGACAACAAAATTTCATCGTTGACGAAAATACTGTTAGCATTAATATATATTTAAGAATAAGAAAATAAAATTGTTTTTATGTATTCTACTACTGTTAGCATTAAATTCTGAACAATGAAATGCACTACGTTTGAACACCTAAATTGGTACTCTATGTTCGTTTCTCAATCTAAAATTACGTAGAAAGATACAAAATGGGAAGTAATAAGAGCAGGGCAAGATTTTTTGAAAATTTATCAGTAAAGTTCATGGAAAAATTTAAGCATCAACTTTCTAACAGAAACCAGAGCAAATGCCTCTGGTGTTACACGTGACATCACAAGTGGCCGTCACACATCTCAAGAGTAACACATTACATCTTTACTGACTTCTACCAGTTTAAACTATTAAGCCCACCAGGATGCCCATCATGCAAAAACCTTAATTTATCTTGGTCGTTCTCTTGGGTCTCAGCTATTTTTTATAATTTCAAAATGTTCCATTTATTTTTAAAAAAGAAACCTCAATAAAAATCAAATTTTCAAATTAGGGCCTATTAAAAGTAATTCATACCCTAGTGGACGACCAATTCTACAGAAACAAAAAATAGCAATTATAATAAGTATTTTAAGTAAAAATATAGTCAGTCTCTTGCATGGTGGGCATACATTTCACTCAGCCTGCCTATTTACCATTGATGCATTTAGTGCCTGTGTTTAGTACCATAAATTAAAAACAACTTAGTAATAATTGCAAGTCCCTGCATACATTACCTTTGTGAAGCGGATGAAGGCCCATGATTTTTCAACAATAGAATCCAAATTATGCTAATTAGGTAAGATTGGGCAGTATCCAAGATGGCCGACACCGAAATTACAGTAAATCCAACGGCGTATCCGGTATGGCGCTCTTGCTTAACGACTACAAATATGGCTACTGGTCGAAATGCAATCTTAGTTTAGCATGCATGCACACAACTAGAACTTTGTATTTGAGCTAGTGAAAATTTTTGGGCGCAAAACAAACTGTCCGTGGCTCGACCAGGATTTTTTTGCCAGCCGATTGTCGCAATCCACTTGCCAATGCGCACTATTTTGCGAGTGGCGGATGAAAAATGCCAAACCTTCATCTATTTTTCCCATGCATGCTAACTCGTCGCCCAAAAGTTTATTCATATTGTGCGACCAGGGACTTTGTTACCCTGAGACAGTGTTGCCATTGTGAGGCGGTGTCCAGACACCCACTTGCCCCCCGCCCTGCCCCGCACTCTTCTCCTGCGGAATGCAGCGCATGCGCACTCGGACCCCAAGATGGTTTATTAAAAGGTCCTGACAAATAATTTCCCGACGAATGGTATTTTCGTGTTTTATTGTTGAAAACGTCGATTGCCCCCTGTCGGGGTCAGGCCATCAAAGTAAAGGCTTCGCCTGGAGCTCGATTCTGATTGGCTGGTGGATCGAGCCTCTCGGTGGCCAGTGTGAAAGGCCAAGTTCAGGCATCTGCCCATTGCGATTAATTAGCGCGCTATTAAACGACCACTGTTAACCTCTCGCCCCATGCACCAGCGAGCCCTGAATGGGGCTAGACGTCGGAATCGGTGCTCTGCCCTAGGTCACACGATGGGCCACCCGGGTCAGTCTCCTCTGGCCCGCTAGCCTTTGTGCGGGGGTCGGGATCCGGTGCACTTGTCGCTCGGTCCATTGTCACCTTTTCACTCGGGGAGACCTTAAACGTCCACCACTTTCTATGCGCTGTAACGACTTCACTATGAAACCTGCTTGTTGCGGATGCCGAGAGGGGAGGAGCCGAGTCTGGAGGTTCGGGCCCGATGACCCTGGCCAATCGATGGGGAAACCGAAAGCTCGCTGAGGTCATCGCTATTCACGGAGCGTTTAGCGTACATGCAGATTCAAAACACCTGTCCCTCCCTGCATCAAAAGATATGTTCGCCAGCAACGACCTTAACAGAAGGCTAACCATTCCGCCACACAAGTGAATTAATTTGGAATTTATTCAAAAGATCGGGAAATGTCAGCCGGGTATTAAGAGTTTATTTAGGTACGAAACTGTGGACGCACCTGCTCGCGCGCAAACCTGTGTTTAGTGCCAGCACCCAGGCAGAATTTCATACATGGTTGGCAACGTTTCATAAGCAACTTCGCTGAATGTGTAAGATACCGTATCTAAAAAGGTGGGGTTTTCAGAGCGCAGCATCAACCTACAGTCATCGTTCAATCCCCAAAATATTTCTTTAGAACTTCGATGATGCGATTGAAAACATCCCAAAAACGATGTCCCGTGCACTATTCAAGATAAAAATAAATAACAAATCCAATTTTTGCTTCCAATGGTCTGCTTGTTATATTTGCTAAATTTATTTTTTCCTTGTTGTCCACTAGGATCTGCGTTATTTTTTTATAATTTGAAAATGTCCCGTTTATTTATAAAACAAATGAATTTAAAACGCCAATTTCTGGAGATCGTGTAACGGTATTTTTCCAAATTAATTCATTTTTTATTATTTTATAAATAAACGATAATTTTCAAATCATAAAAAAGTACTCAAACCCAAGAGGACGACCAATTCTACGCGCGAAAAAATAAATTTAACAATTACATGTATATTTGAAGCAACGATGCGTATTTTTTCATGGTGGGCGTCCTTTTGATTTAGCCTTACGTAAATGTAAATTTCCCTCATTGTGTTGAAATCATGCAAGTCAAAAATTGGAACCGTTCAAAATAAGCGTAGCTAACTAAAGTTGAAGGGACAAACAATTAACCAGGCTTCAATCATTAGACAATTTTGTTTTGCCAGGCTCTTTCATCAACTTCTCATCAGCTTGTTTACTTAAAAACAAAAGGCTAACTGTCATAATAGAACTTTACATTGTAACGCATACACAATAAAAGTTCCCCAGCAGGTGCAGTTCTGATTTCACCTATTCTCCAGGTCATATTCGCGCTATTTCCATGTTGTGTAGGTTCATATATTTCACTTCCCTCAATTTCCCTGACAATGTCCCCATAGCATTAAAAAATCGGACATTCATTGATTCAACCCCTTCTTGAATATTGCTGCTCGGTTTCAAATACTCATGGAGTTGGTTGAGTAAACAGGCACACGAAGTGGCTCAGTGCAGAGCTCGGCTCCTTCAACAAGAAACAGCATCTGCATTTCGTTATATTTTGAGAAAACGAGAGGCTAATGAAGCGATTTATTCTCCATTCAAAACCGTTCTATGACGACCGTTTTACAAAGGTCTATTTCGAGTTTAGAGAGTACATAACTGCATTTTAATACCGTTAAAAGATGGTAATAACTACATTAAATGCAAATATGCTATTAACTCCATTTTCAAAAAAAAATCAGATACTGTGTTTCTACTTGGGGCAGCCGAGCTGTACTTATCATGTAAATGGTTGTCACTCTGAAATTGCTACAAAGGAATCATTAAACGTACATGCCATAAATGGTACAACTTGTCATTAAAACTCACAAATATTGAAACTGAGCTTATTCGTATATACATGCACATGTTCTGAGATGTATATATCCATATTTAATATAGCGAATGTTGATGACTAACCAGACAAGATGGTAACAGCCTAATAAATTAGGTTAATTGATTTCACCTCCCCTAAATGAAACCACATGCTATATTGGAATATCCATTAATCAAAACACAGAATTTGTCCTGTTTGCCACAAGTTAAAAATCGTCGTCCGTCCATGAAAATGGTTTGCTTATCAGTATATGTCAGTGCTTTAATGCTGGTTTAAGAAAGGGCTACTACCCTCCGGGAAGTCTTCGAAAGGATTTACCAGAACTCAAGCTAAATCATCAATACAACAATCATACATTATGCAATGCACGAAACCGCTTTAATGAGTAAAAATAATCCATAGAATTAAATTACACATTACTATATTATCCACCTGAAATTACGGTTTAGTTTTAAAACCCAGAATTAAAATGCAAATAGTCATTAAAAAAGTAGAATCATTTATTGATTTTCATTTGCAATCATTGAATCATAATTGATTTTATCCGGTAATTTGAAGAGAAACCTCGTTTATGACAAAGTTTAAGAAAACTACAATGTTATGAAAAACAACTTAAACCCTATACATCGTCTTAATTGAATAAATGACATCGCTTTATCTTCATTTGTTGATAGCCCTTTTAAATCAATAAGTCATTTAAAAAATCGATTAGAAAATTAGTAGTGCGTAAACTTTATAAATGTACTCAGTATATTATAGCGATTACTGGGAGTCGCTTTGAGACTTACCCTATATAATGATTTGATAAACAATACATTGCAATACATCAGAATTACATATAAATTGCTGTACAAATAGCACCAAATAATTCTAAACTATGCATAGGCCTATATCAGATAAATAAGTCATAGTAAAATGCTATTTTTGGCAACTAACCAAACGCCAACAATCTCATGACGTAATATTTAATATACCCACAAGTAATTGTCAAGT
The DNA here is from genome assembly GCA_034700785.1 of Rossiulus vilnensis. NCBI lineage: Eukaryota > Metazoa > Arthropoda > Diplopoda > Julida > Julidae > Rossiulus > Rossiulus vilnensis. The sequence goes on along the minus strand of JAQIXS010000667.1, from coordinate 25,959 downwards.
TTTCTATGCATCCTTGGTGTTTCCTACCCCTAACTGTATAAAGTATAAATACTTATGCCAATATACAGTATAGTGACTGACATCGTCTCGCCTACAAAGAGAAGTCTCAACGAGCATAAAAGAAATATGCAACCTACATGTACAATTGTATATACGTAAAGATTGAACTTTCAGCTTAACTTTAAGGTTAATTTGCATGAATTTCCAGTTTCTGCTAAAGAATTATTCGCCCTTCACATGTATTAAACTCGTTTAATAACACGGCTAATTACCATTTGAAATTTAACAGTTAACCATCGGCAGTAGTGTTTATTTGCATACAGGGGCTCTAACATTCTTACATGCAGATAACTAATGCTTTTCTATATGGAAATAAACATTTGAGTTATCAATGTCTTATTAAAAAAATACCACGAGATCCTCATGGATTTGACTAATTTTGTATGAAACAACATATGCTATGTATTTACAAAATAGAAAATACATCTGCAAAATATTATACATGTAGCTCTTACGGTGTTTACATTTTCATACTATCTCCTTTCCTGACAATATCCATTCATTGTCACTAAACTTCACTAAATCCTATGATGATATTTTGGGGAAAATTGCCACAATGGGTGATATTCTAACAATATTGTACGTTTTAACACAACATTGATGACATTTTAGATATGATGCTATTTAAAAATTTAATCAAGCAACATCAAGTTTACCAGTTTAAAAAACGAGTAAAATCACCTAAACGCACTGTAAAACTACATGGAAATTTCCTGTCCGTTGCACCATGCATGGAAGAGAATGATAACACAAAAAAAGCAGAATGAATTTTCCACGAGTACTTTTCTTTTACAGAAATATGAATAAAATGACGTGGCCTACTTTACAGGTAGCCCCGTATATGGGAAAGTCATGTCAAACTGATGTGATTTTTACCCCATTTTTTCCCTTTTTTCACAATTTGTAAGGTTCCAATGCACAGCTGCATGATGTAAAAGAACGACATGGTGCATGGGAAGAGCTTCCCTTTACTATATAGGCTTGCAATTTTTAATTTTTTTATAGAAATCGAGGTAAACCTTCCAAATTTCCCCCTTTTCCTAACCCCTCTTTTTGAAAACTGAAAAAGCCTTTTTACCCTAAACCTGTATTCGCATGTTTAAAGAGTTTAGGGAAAGACCGGGTTTTGTACTTTTTTAGAATAAATTGGTCACAAAGTGTACTTTTTCCGTATAAAGCTGCACCCTTCTTTATTAAACCCTACTTTTTAGGGTAAAAATGTCACCAGAAACGCCGTCTGGTTATTTCTATGCCCCTTTTCTTTTCATGGAGGGTTTAGACACTTGCCCAATATGGGAACTTCAAAAAAAGAGTGAAAAAGGCTAAGATCACACCTGAATATAGCATAAAATAGAGGTTTGGCTAAAAAAGTCTCCAAGCAGGTAGGACACGATCTTGTCTAGACGCATACAAAAATTCTGAAAAACTATCAACCCTGTGCATTATACCTTTATGGCGATCTTTTTCAACTCCTTCGAATTTTTTTTATAAAAATCTGAGAAAAAGGAAACCAACGGGTGATTTTCTGGGTTAGGTTCTGAAGGATATTATATTTATTGATTTTTTATGCATATAGGGGCAGCGGTACATGGACCCAACACTTAAATCACGCTCTGAAGACCTATCATTTGAAAGCGTTCCTTAATACTTTGATATATGGGAGGCCCTCGCAAAAAAGAGTGAAGCAAACTTAAACAGGTCATGTCCAAACCCAATTGGCCCAGGACCACATCATTACCGACCTCAGTCCATAACTCAGATTGGTTTCGAATTGAGAGACTGATGCTGACAAATTTTCGTTTTTTGCGGTCTCACATGTTAAGTTTCAAAAGGCTGTCTGGATTTGCAGATATCAAGTGAAAGCCAGAAATTGGGTTACAGGTTCGCCCATGCATGCTACATCTTTAAAGCAGTGGGAAGCCATGAGGAATGAGAAACCATTCTTGAGATGAGCTGTGAGATAACATCGTAAAATGTTAATGAAAAGGAGTGGATGATCCATTGAGGTAGGTTCAATCAAATAAACCAGGGATAAACCTGGCGCCAAAACGTTAGCCCGGCCCTCCATCCTTGGATCCGCCAGTAATATACAGGCTACCATGAACAAATCTCAAAAACCAGACTAATCTGTATATTTTTTGAACTGTATATTATAACATACCTCATACACGAAATGCATGTACAAATTATAGTTATAGAGCATTTAATAAGTAACCATGTAAAATGAGTGATTTATTTTCACTTACATTTACAGTAATACTCCATTTAAAATGTACTGACGACAAATGCAGCTGAGAAAAAATGTACACAAAAGCATTTACCTTTTCATTATTTCTTAATTACCTATGTAATAAACAGCGGTTGAATAATTAATTAGATTGCAGTTTAACACGTGGTATTCAATTACTGTGATAGCAATTGTTTTTATTTGAATGATAATTCCCAAACACTGCATATTCAGTAGAAGCATATCAAAATGATTTTGCTGTTCAAGCCCTTATAGACACGTGAGTCCATTTAGTGGACATCGTCAGTGACTGTCTATGATCGTCAACACTATCATCCATCTAATAATCTGGGCTACGAAACCAGACTTGCCCTACCTTTTTTACCTTTTTTCTGTTTTTTCCCCACCCGTTAAACTCCCATTGTGCATAAAAGACCTAGTTTAGAAGAGCTATAAAATGCACATTTCCATGTATATGTGCAGCAACAGGTAGTAGCAACGGCACAAGTGGCTCAAGGTTCATCTTTTAAAATGGCAGTGCTGTAATCCTGACATCTGGGTTGAATGACCACGCAGTTTTCTTATTTCATCTTTTACTTTTTTCGTGAAAGAAAAATGTTAACTCAGGTGACCCAATCTATTTTTACCCAGCATACAAAGGGACTAGCGTATAAAGGTTTCTGAATAGAGTGGACAAATCATAGCTCCTAAAAGATCTTTTTAGCATAAAAAACCCAGTGGTCTAAAAACATCCCCACCGTTAAATATGGGTCTTCGGTGTTCATTTTCGACGTTGATAAATTGAGCAAGTACGTGGGAAAAAAGATAAAAAACATTAAGTTTGATCCTCTATACTAAATTCGCTTGCATGTGCAGGTATATGGGCGTGCAAATGGTCCGTCCACCTGCATAGTCCATCTTAAGATCTTTTGTATATACTGGTCACCGACCTGTTTTGGATTTGCCAGTTGAATACGGCCAGGCCATCGATAAGGAATGTGAAGTTTAAAAATAAGTTCTGCTTTTATTAAACTTTCAATAACATTACAGTTGCATTAGAAATAGGTATGGTGAGTATTGAAAAGAAATGTCGACAAACAGGAAATGTGCAGGTTTGTATTCATCTTTCGAGGAAAATGTAACTCCAGTAGGCATAGGCTACAGACTCGATTTATCCCATGCATGTTATTCTTAAAAGAAAGCATTTTGTTATAAATTTATTTAAGAGTAGAAATAAATTTATTTTTTTAAATGACATTACTGTATAAGGGGAATAATCTCCCCCACTATATAATTATGGCCAGAACCCTGCGCAAATTTAACGATTTATTGGAATTATAACTTTAGGGGTATGTGTGAGTGTTCTATTTTTAACCTTTATCTTCCCTTTTCCATTTTATTGTTTTATTAAGTGGAATAAATATTTTATTATTATTATTATAATTATTCCAAGTGCATGTTTTCACTTCCTTATATAAAATAAACAGCAAATTACGGAAGAGAAATGTTTGAAAATTTAACAACTATACATACAACTACAAATATAAGTTGCACCAAATCCTCACTTGCATAATTACTAGGTGATTAAAAACCAATTTTGAATCAGTGAAAACAAAATGATCTATTATATATATTTAATTTTAATCTTTAAATGTGTTTTCGAATGAAATTATCATGTTAACATTAAACGGGATGATTACCACGGTATTGATTAATTTGTAAACCAACTATTGAATCTGATTAAAACTAAAACCAAGCGAATGCAGCGAAGACAAGGGAAATTACAGTTTGTCTTTTTTATGTCTCCTATGCTATTTAGTAGCACCATCCTTGTAAAGGAAAATTGTTGCCAATCGACTTGCGGTAATTAATACGCATACTTTAATTTAAATTACTTTTCAACATGCAGAATAACCGAAGAAGCTCCACTGTTGCAATTAGGAAATTACAACACAGTACTGATTTGTACACACCCTGTTTGCGCTACTTACAAATTTATTACAAAAATTACAAATTACAGGTTACAAATGTGGAAAAGTTCATTAATTAATCTTACCCCTTTTAATTTGCTGGTGTATCGTGGTGATATTTTAATTGTAATACGAAATAAAACTTTTGTTAAAATGGCTCGGTCAACATATTTGTATTTGAAATAAAATTTTATCCGTACACTATTCTTTAATAACTCTTCCGAACGGCCATTCTGTAAAAATGGTTACAATACTGCAAATATCTAGTTTTCAAGGCATAAGTCACATTGATCTTTATTGTTGAAAAGATTGTGTCCACCCTTCTGTGCGACAATTGAAATTGAAATTGCACTGGTCAAAAATAGCTTTTTGCCATTTATAGCCCATTGCCACAATTTTGCTCTTTTATGTAAGAAACGTATTTGAAAGGTGGATGATATGTGGGTTCCAAATTTGGGTGAGTCTTGCAATTCAAAAGAAGCACCTTTCGATATGGGACCATGTGGAGTTCGAAGCGGCGTATAATCGTGGGAAAATCCCAATATTGGCCTTATATAAATAAATCTCTGAAAAGAACAAGGTGGGTCACAATATGTGCCTTCAGGTTACCAAGAATACTGAAGGTTAGGAAGGGCTTGGCCGGGCCGCATATAGACCCGGGCCAATGGCATATGGGTCAGTAACCATGGTGTGACCGTTGCAAGTGCAGCGAAGTTATATTTAGTTCCCAAAAGTTATAAGTATAGCCCTGATAGCTGGGATGGTTGCTCGTCAATAAGACTTTCTATGGCGAAGCAATACATCAGAGCGCAATACCCAAAATGAAAAAAGCCCCAAAACCAGGTTTTTGAGGGAAATGCCGGAATTGGATTGTTCCCAGTTTCATTTGTATCCTCGCTAAGGTGTTTGCAGTGAATGCCAGAGGACAAAACCCCTCACCCAGATGGACAGTCTAGCCACATGAGAGAACACAATGCATACTTGGGAGGTTTATAGTCCACTAACGCGATACAGGGGGACAATACCATCGTCTGGTTTGGTGAGCACCCTTACGGATATCGCACACAACCTGCGCTTTACCTGTTGGCTACCTGAGCTTCACCTGCATAGAATCGTAGGTGCGAGCCAATAGTGAACATATGCAGAGCAGGGTGTTCCGATATATATGCATGGGAACTTTGACATTTCTAATTCCCAACAATGCCAAAAGGACTTTTCCTGTCTGGTTATCCCCTTCATCGCTCTGTAAAGGTCGGCAAAGGCAGAGTCCGGCAGGGCCAATGACCATCGCGCCCTCACCTTCGAAAATGCTGACAACCCTTTCGTATTATATCTCCGTCCCCACTTTCTTATTGCCCCCCATTGAAAAGCCGTTGATTAGCTCAGGTGTCAAGTGAGGTGAACGATTCCCAGGGCAAATATCAAAGCATTCAACTGCTCCAGCTGCTATTAGGGAGTTTATTGCAAAACGATAAGCGAAAAAACCCATAGCGCAACCATTATAGGTAAACAATGCGTATCAGCACCTAGTTGAAAGACCCGGGTTTTTGCACGGCCCAGGATCACGGCTCCGTGGCACGGCAAGCACAATGTGGAGGGCACACCTGTGACATTAACAGCCCTGAGATTCGCGAGGTCAGTAATATTTGGGCAAATCAATGCCATATGGGAGTGATAGCGATAATGCCTTTTTGCCCGTGAAAAATACCCACACGCACGAGGGCTTGTGCCAATATTTGAGTTAGGAAATGATTCCAGCAAATGGATCGATATAACGTGTAGGCGACCTAGAAGTCTATATCACGTGTAAAGTTTGTTGGAGTTAGTTTCGACATCTACATTTTGATGCATCGATTCAATCACAGGCAATCATAGTCAATGTGATTGTTTACTATTTCTTATTTAAATAAATGTATTTTATAAACTGGAGAGCGGACCTCCATTAAGGACCAACTTAATAGGTTTAATTGGAACAGGGTCACCCTCCAAACATTAACTAAATTCATAATTGCATTAAATAATTTCAATTTTTTTTCAGAACTTGTGCCAAAACAACAATTTATTACATGTAAATAGTAAAAGGAGTTGAAACTCCTTAGTGCAAAATTACACTGTTCTCGATCAATAAAGAGAAAAAATGTGAATATATATGGATTGAAGTTATGTTTTCCTTATTTTTTTCCTAAAAATAAGAAGAAAACCTTTCCCATAAAAAGCTCGAATTTAGCTTCAGTAGGCCTACCTGTATAAAGGTGTAGCATTCATAAAAAGGAATCAAAACATGTTTTAAGGAATTGATGAGAACAAAGATTGTTGATAAATTGTGCGAATTTTAAAGCACATTCATACATTTTTTTATGGTTATCAGCTTTAAACAATAGAAGATACAGGTGTGCGGTGCTGGATTGCGTAAATACATGTACCATGAAAAAAACAGTTTGCACATCACGGGCCATTGCAAAGTCCTATACCTCGAATTGCGGTCAAGTAATTAATTTTACGTAAACTTGATCATGCATCACAACCATCGAAACATGAACGTGCATGTAATTTGGACCCCGCCTTAAAAGCTGAACGTTAATGTGTTCGTGACCTATTATCGCAGGCACATTGGCCTAGAGGTAACCAGATGAAAAGAGCAAAACCATGGAATGGCCACAGGTGCATATCATCGTGCATCATCAACCCCCGTGATGCCCAGCACCTTCGACTGAGTGACCTTTGGTCAGTCGCTATGAGTAATGCCATTTCTGCATACTTGAGCATGCATGCAGGGGAATTGAGCGGTGTACATTTCGAACGAGCAAGGGAGGATAAATTTGCATATTTCCGGGGGAACAAATGAGATAGAAATACGAATAACGACTTTTTTTAACAAAAAAATGAAATGAAAAAAAATTCGGGCATAAAAGAATGCACCCTTATTCTCCCCCACCCCGGGTTTCCTAGACGGGAACGCATGACTCGCTAGGGGTGCATTAAGAAAGGGACCTCTATAATTTGTATCAAGAATTTGCAATTTTTTTCGCCTGCGAGGCATCGTGTTTATTTTTCACGTTGGTGGTGGGATGCATTTCCCATCCAATTAAAAAACGTGCGATAACGTTTTGGATGCCAAATAAAACCCGTGCGATACGGCGTAATTTCGGCTAATTTATGCAGAAGACGCATACACCGGATACCCTTGCCCAGGGCGCGGAATTCCCCTCCCCAATTTCACTTTCTCCATGGTCTGGTCGTGTCTCGAGTGCAGCGAGAGCTAGACGATATTCTCATTGCCAATTACCCAAACCCTGCACCCTCCACCCCCCCCCCCCAGAGTTCACCACGTCTTAGCCCGAGGAAGTCAAGCCTCGCCCCAGCGTGATTACAAGGGCGAGCGGGAACACAGAGGTTAGCCCTACAACAAGACCCGGGGCACTTGAATAAGTGCCGAGGGTAAGTGAATAGTAACCCCAGCTTTCACGCTAGTCGAGGCTTCATTCACTGCTCAATGGAACCCCCAACTAAATCCCGACCCGCCACAGAGAACGGGGGCAAAGGGGACCCAAGAAGAGCTGCTAAACAGACAAGGGTGCAAAAGGTGGGGCGCGGAGGTGAAACGGGGCCAAAAATAAAGACAGTCGGGTCAGGAACCAGGGCTCGAGGGTGAGCCCCAGTCCCTCAGCTAATGAACCCTGCACGCTAGGTGGGAAAAGGGCCAGAGAAACAGCGAGACTATAGAACAATTTATGCAGGTTGCTGTTCATACTCTCACAATGTCTTTTAATTGCGAATTACGGTCATCTCATCACAAATGTGCAAAATATTTGTCCATTGATGCTTTTTTTTTCCAGGATTGTTTCTATAGCTAGCAATCTGCTAATTAATGAATCGTTGCCCCAGTAAGAAAAATTATTTCACGAGTACCTCAGTTTAAGGAAAAAAATCTTGCAATGTATAGGGTAACTGAATTAAGAAAACCTAAATTTCACGTTAATAAGCAAGTTGGTGTACTTTACAGGCACTTTATTTTCTTATTTTAACGAATCATTTCCGTTATTTTCTTTTTGAATTATGCAAAAACGATAAATATTCACCAAGCTCAACAACACTCAACAATAATTAAAAACGTCACATTACTTTTTCACGTTGCAATATAATAATAATAATAATTGCAGCCAAGCTTTCTTTTGAGCGTTGTTAAAGGAGGTTCAACAGGCCCTACCCAAAAATTTGCCCACCATGCAAAAAAAAATTACTCCCACATTTTGTCTTCAAATACTCGTTATAATTGCTTAATTGTTTTTCCTGTGTGCAATGATAATACTAATAAAATATAAAATAAAAAGACTCAAATATAAATAATTAATAAAATAGTAATAATTACATAAATAAATACACTTGGAAATTAATTTTATGCAAAAAAGTTAATTTTTTTATCAATAAACTGACCATTTTGAAATTCTAAAAATAACGCAGACCTTAGTGGACGACCAATTCTATACGGGAAAAATAAATGTAACAATTAAAGGAAGTATTTGAAGCAAGAAATGTAGAGGTGTTTTTTTTTTAATTTTTGCATGGTGGGCATTGGTTTGGATCAGGATTAATAACAAACTACATAAACAAGCGCATATTGTGGAAGATAAGTATCGGTTTTTTTAAACATACAGACTACATTCCTATAATGAACATTCTGCTTTGTTGGTCATTTGTAAATATTTACGGCATAATGAGCGTTCACGAGTACATTATAGCGGACATGATTTCGATCATTTATGAAAAACGCTGCCGGAAGTTCGTTAAAATTGTGCGTTGCTCGTAATCGTAAGTTTTTACAGGTTTACTCCAAAACACGTAATTATTAAGATTCACCAGCAATTCCTGCACACTGTACTTCCTCCATTGACTCAATATTGCTTCCTTAATTCTGCTCATGTAATCATTTGTTCTTCTAATCAGCATCTACACCTCAACTGACCAATGCAATTAAGAGTGGTCTACGCATGCACAATGTATTCCAAGTTGGTCACGTAGAGGTGACGATGAGGGGTCGAGGGTCGTGACTGAAGAAATATTTCTTTTTCCAGTATGATCTACAGCACCCTGGGGTTTCAGACGGTAACCCGATGCCTTCGGCTTGGCCCAGCTAACAACCGGGGTCCGAGCATATTTTCGCTTCGACCGCAATCATGAGGTAAGGTGTCAAGTAGAAGAAGGTTGATTTATGGAAGAGAAAAGCGAGGGCTCGCCATCTCCCTTGCCTTCCACCGTCTAAAATGGCCGCCTTCTTGTAACAGTGTGCAAGAATACTGGCCAAAACGGACCTCCTTAGCTCTAAATAGCGTCGCTTTCGCACACTTGACCAACAATATCAACACACCTGAGGCTGAAACTGAGTCTTACGTACTCTTTTCTTCTCGGCCACAACAAATCGACGTTCACAAAAGAAACGCTTACCAGGGGCACTGAAGGGTGGAACCACTGAAGCTCTTGTTATTGTTTGCCCAACAACGTAATTATACTGCGAACACTAACCGACGGTGAAAATGAGCGAAAAGCGCATCCGTCCACAACACGGACAATGAAACCCGTGAAGCGGGGTCAGCTCCAGGGAATACCCCATTGCCCTTCTATTAATTAGTCCATAACAAGGATCCCCCATAAATTATGTGGCCAGAGTGGTTGTCCAGCCATGCTGACAGCTCTAAGACAGGGCGGTTTGGAAGTGAGAGATTGCGTCTACATCCGGTTTCCAGATGTCGTGCTGAGTCCTAATTTCAAAAGTACCTCTCTCTTCGTCGTTTTTCAGAATATGCACATCAATCGTTCAATTTCCTTTGGGAACAAAAAATGCATTTTAATATATTTGCAGCTTAGCTAACATACATTTTGAACATTGATCATGAGGATGACTCGAAAGCTGTCAAGAACAGTTCCAGAATAAACCTGGAAGGTGTTCCTTTTAAAAATCGTTTCTTCTGCAAAATATTTGGGAATCATTAAAGATGGTACACAATGGAGCATCCATATCAGAAATGTTACCTGTTTGGCTAATCAACGCCTTAGATTTGTCCAAAGAATATTCAGAAATTGACCTCAAAAAGTTTGAGATTAAATATCTATTACTAAAACCTTACACCTTATTGAATATTGTTACGCAAATTGGAATCCTTACAGGTTGAGTCGAGTGCAGGAACTCAAAAAAGGAGCAGCGTGTAACTGCTCGATTCGTCACAGGCAAATACCAGCGAGATGCTTGCATTTCCCAAATGATCAAGGGTCTCCAATGGGAGACACTGCGATCAAGACGGGTGACATGGGCGATTTGAAAAAAATATTTTGCCTGGAACTGCTAATTCGGTGGTTAAACGAAACCGCCGAGGAGATAGAACCTCGCATTCCAATCCACTTATGGAGCTCCGAGAACAATTCGGATCCGTAATATTGATCTAATTTTTTGCATGCCATTACACGCAGGAATTCTCTTCCAAAAGATAGTCTTAAATAAGCCACAAGAAATTCAATTGAACAATGATGTCAGTGTCCACGTTAATGCGGTGGAATTCACCGAATAAACTGGGTTGATGGATTACGCTCCCAACCACATGTATGGCATATCCTTGCTGACTATAGAGCACTCAGTTGAATTGAATTGAACAGGTGTACTTACACGAACATTTTAAAGGATGTAAGGTAGTAACATAATGTAATTATTTGTGATATGATGCTTCCTGCCATTATTGATGCCCCAGTCTGTTTATCTGGATCCGCTCCTGCACCAAACTTCCTTAAAAATGCAGTTTTAAGTACAAAACTTGTGTTTTATTAAAGCATCCCTAAGGAGACCATGTCTTTGTGCAGTTTCTGGACTCCTATGTAGCATGTTAAAATCGAGGATACATACACTGTACCTCTCAAACAGTAAGGGGTGAACAAAAGGGGGGGGAAAGGGTGGGAAGGAGCCCTCAAAGAGGTTCAAGCGGCTTACATCAGTTGAAGAGGATTCCTGAAGCGCGGATGACAGGGACAGCAGGGAGTTCGCCGAGACATTCAAAAGTTCAATAGCAGTGATTAGCCTTTAACATTTTTTCGACGCTTAGGTCAAAAAAAGCATTTATGGTAAGGGCTGTCAAGCGGATTATGGGCAATAACAATGTAACTTATACCCGACTCGAAGGTTTGCTATTTTCCAAATGCGCCTCTGAAAGTGAAACTCACTGTAAAGAGGCCCAGGAAATCACGTTCAATCTTCCATTCATATTCGGCCTCCATGTTTCGCAAAATTCGCAGGAAATGCACGCGTGTGATTTTCGGACACGCTTGAAATCCCCGCCTTGAAAATTTGGCCGATTTTAGTGACTAACGAGTTTCGTGACATGCAGTGTGGTTCGGAGCTGGATGGCAAACATGGTAGAATGAGTTGTGTGAGAGTCTGAGAGAAGGCTGCACAACCGCACTATGCATGCTGATGCTGGAACTAACGAGTGGCGTATCCTCCTTAATTAACGTTAAACCACCACTCCCAGTATACCGACAATGAATTAGTCACGTCTGCATGGAGAATGCATTTTTCCCATCCGTATGAGTCTAGCAGACAGAAGCGGAAACGAAACATATTTTAGCTGGCAGCCACGAAAATAGGAATGTTCACAGAGAGTAAGCATTAGCAAACAGCGTACCTCAGAGGGCAGCACTTATTCTTCCCTATAGTAGCCATAACGCTAACCACTGACCACTGACGATGACAAATTTCATGTAGTCTTTCGCCTAGAAAAATATTAGGAATTTGGGAATTTGTGATTTTTTCCCCCTAAAACTTTGCCTACGGCGTTCATATTATTATCATTAAAACATTTGCAAAAAATGTCTTCAAATGTAGAAGATACTACCATAAAACATTGATTATGGGACCTAGCAGACTTGCGTGGCTTCACAGAAGTAACTAATTACACACATCACAAAAAGTTAACAAATTTGTGGTGAATTTCACTTCTCATTCGTCACAACTGTAGCTACAATGACAAATACATGTAGGTTACCCTGCTTTGCAGTAACAATTCCAAAACTTCATAAATGAGCGTCTACGATGCAGATAAGTTCATTGGCATCGACCTATTCGCCGTAGAAGACATTTGCGGCAACAAAATAACAATAAACAAAAAAGCAAGTGGTGCAGAATTCTAAGTGCTTAAAAAATGACGAAGCCCATCATTTTCAATTCTCAATGAGCGGCGAAATGGAACTGCCAAAAAAGTACCAAAAATATCGAATTCCAGCAGGGGGCGCACTCTTCTGCTCACCGTTACTTGACCATTAAAAACACTGGTCTCTCGCTGAGCCAGAATCAATGGGGTTGGCCCAGGTGCCTCCTGCGAATTGTAATAAGTCGAGACAGCTTGAGGTGTAAGAAGTCAGGATGAAATAGGCTTTCTGGGGTGGAAAGTGCATGTAATGTTGTAATGGGAATGTAAAAGGATGCGTGTTATGGCGCTCTCGCTACCCGCTGCCACGAGCAGACCTCGTGGCTATGTGTAATTAACCTTTGGAGACGGGGGAACTTAAGTGGCAATAACAGATTCATTTGCGCAGCAAACTTAAGGCCCCCATTGCAGGGATAATTAAACTTTGAATTATTCCTGGCCAATGCTCGTTGTTTTACAACCGAAACTGACTTGTCATGCACACATGTCAGAAGTATGAATATATATGTACTGCGTGCCTAGCTCCTCTTTCCCCCTTAAATCATCCTATCTGGCTCCAGGCGTATCGCCCCTTACTCCGCCATGTACTCCTTGCACCAAGTTTCTGAAAACCCCACAGTCCGAGCAGCCTTTGGTGCAATTCTGGCTTCGCCATAGGAGGGGCCAGGGCGACATACTGTAGTTTATGCGCATAACAGCAAGAATTATCCGTTGCTCTACGCTAGCACAGAAATCGCTCGAAAATAAAAGCCACAAAGCTCATATGTCGGCCGCCACATCTGGCTCGCATTAAGTTCCAATTAACGTGCGCTGAAATCCAGTAAATCACACGATGCTTAGATGGTGCAAAGTAAATTTAAGTCCCCGACGAAATGTACAGATGACAAGCATAAAAATCCGATGGCGAATGAAGGCGCTTTTTGTTTTATAATGGTATACAGATTGCGAAAATGAAGAAGATTAAATAAGATGGGCGATAAAAAGGCAAAGCACATGTCATCATCATTCATTGTTAGGAAAATGCCATTATTCGCGCGTATTATCCCGAAGAATACCAACTCCAGAATTTCTCCCCGAATAACGCCACTAATGGGCGATTGGAGTGGGAAGGATGCAACTTCAGCGCAATTCGTTGATCGATGGCGCATCCATACTAGCCTTACAGAAACACCGGAAGCATTATTGCAAAAGTTGGCTAGTTTGCTCCTCCTCGCTTTAAATATCTCATAACCCAATCAGCATTGAATGAAACTGACGTGGTAACTTCAATGGTCTCAAAGATACATGCTGCATAAGCTCATTGCTGGTAATTAATATACATAAAAGTTACATATTATAGGCTACCTGTTCAGACCCCGCTTAACGTTAATTCGCAATTAAACTGATTTTAAAGTATTTTCAGCCTTATCATTTTAATTAAAAATAAATTCCGACTAGACGTCATAATTTCTCATGACGGCTGCCGTTACATTGAATTTGAGCGAGTCACAGCCAATTTTGTTCAATAGCTGGTGTGTTTGTGTTCTTTTTTACTCATCTCTGGAAAACTGCCATTAACTTCCTGTGAGGCTAATGCGTGACGGATTCTGTAGTCATTAGCATAGATGTAAACGTGCATCAGAAACCATAGATCACAGATTTCGCCACATTTTTTATTTCTTCTTAGGTAGACTGCAGCAAGTACTCAGAAAAGTAAGTACATGCATATCTGCAACGTTCAGTTTTTGATTGGAAACTGCAGTGTTGGTGAACATTTTCAGATGTAGTTTGCCATTGCTACAATGCACTGGCGACATGTAGAAAGATAAACAGAAACGAAATGTATACCTCCCATTGTACACTAAATGAACAATTTCCGTCATTATAGATATATTACAGAGCAATGCAGGCCAATAAATAAGGTCATCGTCGCTGGTAATGATCTCTGATCTTTCTCATTGGATTGAAGTATATATGATCCGATTATTAGCCGTAAATTAATCATCGCCGAGCAGGAGAACTAGGTCTAGCCATTCGCTCAAACCTGCATTCATTAATGATTGATAATTTGTTTATAAAACGTTGTTGATATAGCTTAAGTTATGGCATTTCCACTCGATTGTTTTCATGTAATGATCACGTGTTCCGTGTTATGGTGGGAGAATTGCTCGGAGGAAAATCAGCAGGTGCAGCAGCTGCAAGATGACTTATGTGACATATCGCCCTCGCAGACTCAAGGAGGTGCGTGGTCGTAATGAAATTAATAAGCCGATCCTCGCCTCTAATGAAATGACCTATTCGAGTAGAACGAAATTCCCCAAAATTAGCTTTCTTTGAATTATTACCGTAGGGACGGAAACTTTCGCAGGCAATGCGCCTTCCAATGAACAGCCATCACTATCACTGCACATATCAGCGCAATCGTACTCGAATTTTAACTTGGCCTCGAGTTCATGGGTCGCTGCAATATACGGTATATGGGCAGAGGAACATTGCAATAAATCGATAATTTGATGACAGATGTATTGGGAGTGCTTAATAAAAAAGAACAACACAAATCCTTGGAAGAAACTATATGAGCATAATCTAACTGAATGTTTGATCAGTGGGTTTTATGACCCCGTTACAGACCGTCTTTAAAGGATGTTCGAAATTGAGGTTGGATGTGGGTGTTCACGACAACTGCACTACCACTGGCATAATTTTTTTGATATAATTGCCTGTTTTGGTCGATTACACAGTGCAGGTCAGATAACATACATGTAAAGAATTTCAAATGATCAATATCGAATGGAATTTAGTCATGATTAAAAATTAAAATCATTTTAAATTGAACAGAAAATCAATTAGTCTTCCGCTTAGATAAGCCCTTTTTATCCATGCTTGATCAATATAACTTACTAATGTCAAAGGTCAAATGACCTAAAATAAACGTAATTTTTATTATAATTTGACGTCATGGAAATATGGACAATATTTGCGACATTTTAGGGACATTATCACATCAGTTTTTTGTTTGTTTTGTAACATTCATGTACAGTACATCACACACTACACAAAGATTAATACAACTATAAGTTTCAATTTGTAAAATGTACAAATACTATAGCAATAAAAGAGTAGTGTATTGCCAAAAGTTTGAGGCTCAATTATATCTCAACTTAAACGTCAAGTTTTTAACCTAATGACCCTCTTTCTATTGGGTACGGTCTCACGCATTATTTACAGCATTTCGTTACAATTTATGGCCCTCTTCATCATTTGGGATAAAAAATGCTAAAGAAGCCATGTAACCAGACGGACGATTATAAATTCTGGACAAAACCGATGATTAAAAGCAGACCACAGCTAACAGCTAGCTCCCATGCATAAATTCTCGTTTGTTATCTAAACTTTTCTGAAGTAGAAAAAAAAGCGTTTGCGCAAATGTCTTGGTTTAACACAGCACCACCAGATAGTGCATGCACCAAACAAGGATTATTTAGCATATAGGAGTCCATTTGAAATGTAATATTTCAATCCCTGGAAATCGGGGAAATCGTTTAAATGTGTTTGGCTCATGGCTCGCTTTCGGCGTTGCAGGCAATTCAATTTTAAAGGACCGAGAATTATTTACAGAGGGCGCCACAGATTTATGGAAAGCAATATTTCAGGCATCATGGTGCATGAAAAAATAAGGAGCATAGTTGCATTAAAATGATTGTTTCCTTGGCTCTTTCCCCCTTTTTCTTCAAAGACAAGGGACACGGTTGATGACCCATGCTTCCATTTCAGGGAGAGAGTTTATGTAGATGCAATGAAGCATATTTTTCAATTTCAAACTACTAAAACATAGACCAATAAATAGTCTGTTTTCATGAAGTCGACATATTGTGAAGATCTGAAAATCGGCGAAGAAAAGGTCACTTGTGTTCGGAAGCAATGGCCATGTAACATTCCGTCAAACTGAAAATATTGCTTTTTGTAAAGCGTCACCTAAATTCAGATAATCAAATCTTGCCATTGCTGATTTATCGATTTTCGTGTTCTTAGAAGGCCATTGTTAGGCCATAATTCGTATAACTTTCAAAATCTGATTTAGTTTATTGATCGGGTATAGCCTCCTACTGGCCATGTGAAAAAAAATTGCGTTTCTCTGCAGTTTCAAATGAAAAGTACTGATGAATACGTACAGGACTGCATATCCCACATCACATTCATGTATAACGTATTATGTTGCAGAGGGCAGTTCCGTGGTTCTGCAACACATACTGATAAAATGCTAAAACAAGTGTCGATCCAATACGTCGCAATGCCAAGTTTACGTGCACAGAAACGTAATTAACGTACTGAAAATGATTGCAGAGTACAATGATTTTTTAAAATTTTTTGGTGAAACACATGATATAATTTATTCTTTTACACTGTATATTTACATGTGGGCTCAAATTGGCATGTATATTAAAAACTGCAATTCTATTGTGTAACTCAGTTATAACTTGTAAGTTGCTTTATTTTACAATTTTAATAATCTATGTTCACTTCTGTACTTATCTACTATGTACACGTGTTTAAATAAATTCTACAGATAAACAGGTGGAAAGTTGGAAAGCCGTCACTCAATAAGGTACGGGTGTATCATTTGCACCATCACTCCTCACTGTGTCATATGGGGATTTAGCCTGTACTTATATCATGACTCAATTAATGAAGGAGAAAGTGCATATTGCCTGCAGATTGATGCTAAGATAAGCTTAAACCTGCATCATTTCCGTAATGGCACTGACAGGCAGAAGCAGATAATTAGTCCCGAAATGCCTAAGCATAGACGATTGGAATAACATTATGTTTTAGTTGCTATGCTCATGCATACACAATGGGATATTCGAAACCATACAAAGTGTTTGAATACTAGCACGATTTTAAGACCGAAGTAGGTTCTTGAAATTCAACAGGATTTATCATTAAGAATATCATACACCGTAGCCTACATGCATGCAATTTGTAAATGTTTATTACACATAAAACCTTATGGAAGTAAAATCGATGCCTGAAATCGTACTCCAAAAATACTTGCACGAATTGCTCAGTATACATGCTCAGTACATGTATTTATACACACAATGTACAAGTAACCAGTATATTAAAGACAAAAGTACCTAATCCTACTCTTTCGGCAGATGAGGTCCATAGAAAATTTTGACAACGGACAACATTTGGACATTTACAGGCTCTTAAGTCAATGCGACTGTCGTTTTCCTACACAAAACGAGTAAAAAATTGCACAACAAAACTGTCTACATATGCTATGCACTTTACGGAGAGAATGTACATTTGTGAATATAGCCTTTTCAACTTCGCCAAAAGGCCAAAAGCATAGCCTTCGAGAATGAAATTTTAGCCAAAGGAAGCGTAAGCCTGCACCTATGCAAGCCACGCATACTCATTATTCATTCGCAGCGGAACTGGCGGCGAATGAGCCTGACACCGGATCAAAGGTCAGCCACTAAAAATGAAAAATACTGTTTTGCTGAAAATTGTGTAATCCTGTAAAAGACATTTATTGTAAACTGTTTTCAAGGCTTTTTCTCCAGAACTTATCTCGTTCATAAATTTCGCTCACAGGCATTTTGGCATGCAGCAATGCACCATAACTATGAATACGAGCATTCATTGGCTTCCCTGGTTGGTGTACGACATGTCCAACGAAATTCCTCAGCTGGATGTTCCCTCTGCGCTATTTTACCACATGGCAGACGTTAAGAGCGGATGTAAAAATTGAATATTTTAGCGTCACCAAATCCTGCATAGCGATGCATGACAGAGATTCGACATTGAGAAAAATACACTGAAAGGAACATGTATAACAAGAGAGACTTGACATAACTACATGTACATGTAAGTAGAAACGTAATTGGCCAATATGCTGGTAGAAATGTGATAACAATTATACAATGTTGCATTTCCATTTTTCCAGTCTCTGGAGTTGACTTTATTTCGTCAGAGAAGCTCTTGAAATACTTCCTTTATAACAGACATGTATGTGTGCATCAGGGAACTCCTCTTGATTGATTGATAGAATCTATGATAAAACTCCTTCCCCCTGCGTTGTTTGCTCCACACAACTGCTCCCATGCATTGCAGGCAAATACTTCTTGAAAATATTAATGGATGAATCAAAGACGAGTAGCAAATGGTTTATGCAAATGTCTTTGGACTTTACAAACAGTATGCCGTCGTTCTCTACAGTAAACGAACCAAGGCACCTAAAATCTAAAACAACGATAAAGTATTAGTAGAAGATCATTTGTTTTTCAGAAGTTTACCTTTTTCCCATAGGCCTGAGAAACTACAAACTGTGCCATTGTTTCACTGCGCTGTTAAACGAAAGCACGTGGCCACTGAACATATAAACGGCCTATTCATCACAAACAGACCTGGCTCCCAGTCTTAGCATTCAATCAAGAATACATTGCTTCGAAAACACCAGGAGCATCAAAAATCTTCACAAGTTTTCTTTCTCAACCAAGACACGGTTCTTGTCTAAAGTGCCAAATGCAGTTCTACCAAACTCTGGCATCGCCGTCCTTTGTTCTCAGTGAAGACATGTGACCTCCGTTCATCAGTGCAAGTTCAACAGACCAGGGTTTAAAGAAATCTCGGGCAACTTCCTCAAACGTTGACATGTGCACCCTCACGCCTGAAATGGCAGCGAACGATAAAAAGGGGGATAACGACCAAAACCGAAAGTGAAAAGCGCGTTCAGAGTAACCATCTGTACGCTGGCTAATCAGTCATTCAGTCCTGGGAACTTGTGGCCTGGTATGCACGGCATCTCAGAAATACTACTACTTTCTGTGAGAAACGGTGGTTATTTGAGCCAGAAATTGTCAAGTGCGCAGCCAATGAATTATAAATGGAGGGAAAGTTGGCAGATAGCGAATAAGAGCTATAAAACGGTCTGGGCAAAAAGAGATCCTCCATCGAACGGAGTAGGCTAGATCCATTATCACAGCCTCCAAGACTTGCTGATAGAGGGCGCTGAATGCCGCATCGTGTCTAATGTATGCGATTACAATGCTACGACAACGAAACAACATTTGTTTAGCTAAGGAAAGTTAAATTCATTTGCTTTCTTCAAGTCAAACATAAAAGAACTTGTACATGTTTGGAACGTATTGCATACATGTAAGTAATACTTGTCACAGTAAAAAAGCAGTACTATGGAATGATAACGTTTCAAGCACTTTGATTCAAATTTTTCATTCATAAATTCTGAAAGATGAGGAAAACTAGCTGTCGAAACACGAAAATATCAAAATAATCATCAGAATTATCTCTCCAAGCATCGTTTCCTTGACCAACCCTTGACTGAATTTCGTGAAACGAATATGTAGTTTTTTTACGTTAAACTCAATAATCATGCTTGTAAAAAACCATGACATGCACAGGTTTGACAAAATTCAACATTTCCATTCTTAATCCATCTACTTATGCCTCAGTATAAATAAACATTGCATTGATGTCTAGCTCTTTAAAATGGATTTCAAACCAATGCAGCTTAATCTTATTTGAAAATATGTTAATTTCACATTGAAGAGTTTACAGGTAAAATTTGTGTCACTTAACGATATTCTGGATTTCTTAACATTATGTAACTGTTGTTTTATCCTAGGATAATGCAAAAAGACGAAGCTGCAAGTGCAAATTTTTTAACACATTAATTAAATGCTATTTTAGACCGCACAGGCAGATGGGGCTCATGTATGGTCTCAGTCTATACCAGACTGGACACGTTTTGATGCAAATAATGAGTACATAGGACCACCAGCAGGTTTTTCCACAGAGGTTCATTAATACAATGACCTGGCAACAGGTTTAAACAGTAGAAACTAATTGCTAGACCTAATTATACTTGACGGGGCTGTCTGTAGTCAACCAACCTTTACTAATCATAGGTTAGCCTGCGTCAATCGACAAGCGCCCTCAATGTACCATCCTAATGGTCAACCATATCAGAAATAATGACCTTCAGAGTTGAGACCGACGCAATGCATTTTTGGCCAATACATACTGTATCTCCAGTTTATTTTATACTTCTTCAAAAAAGAAATACGCCGATTTACACCTATAAAGTCGATTAGTCGTCGCCTATTGTTAGTTTGACAAATACAGAACTATCATTAAGCGAAAACCTTCCGCATTAATTAAGTTAACTTCGCTAACCAATAATAGTAACCATAAACATTTTAGTGCAGGACACAGAGAAGGCTATTTATTTTTACATTTAACGTGCATAAACCATAACCTCAAGATAGCGGTTTTTACTAACGCACGGATTATCTGAGTTACCTTAAAATTAATTTGTAAAGGTAAATTAATCACATTTTTTACTCATGTCACAATAGAATCGCAACTAAAATGATCAGCGATAATAACGGATGACACAATTTTAAATTAAAAAATCAACCAAAGCCAGGTGTTTTTTTTTGTAAACGTATATATATTTAAGAAACAATAACTTCAACGACATTCTATTCATACTTCACTGCATGTACTTATTCCACTATATTATATTAGTTAGATATGTTAGAAATTCCCCATTTAAGACCCTTCCGAATTCTATGCTCTACCGGTATGCGTCTCACCAGATGGCAGCACTGCAAGTTACCAATGAATCCCCCTTAATGTGCAGTTTTACTTCATGTGCATAAATTGCAATAACCTTACGCAAAATAAAAGCATTAAAAATAATCGAACCCAAAGGCACGCCAATTATGGCTACTAGATGTCAAAAAACTTTCTTGTTTCTGTATGTGCCCCAAGCAAATGCCCACCTGCTGACATTTTTGGCGAAGACTTTTAATCTAAATATACATATACCTGCATGACCTTAACGTGTATTATTTAACAACATCGTCTTACTAGCCCAGTCGAGGTCCAATGGATGCGAATACGACAAATGTACAAAGTTCATCCAGCATGATGTCTGCCACGGTGTTCAGGCTGACCTCTACGGCTCTGATGGGGCAAAACCCCAGTGGGTAACAAGTGGCGCATGTGTAAGGAGGGCGGTCTAATGGCTTGTTTTGACTACCAAAACCCCAAAATGAACTCGGTTTTCGGAAAAATTCTCAGCCTTGTCATGTGGTTGCCAAATGTTGCTAAGAAACAGCAGCGGTGGTAGCAGGCAGGTGGCGGGTCTGGCACCACTCGCCAAGAACGTTTCATAGGGGGCGCCTGTCAAATGTTATAAGCAGAAACGTCCAATACGCTGATACCAATAGGGGCTGGCTCTTTGATAGTTGTTAAAGAGCTGCCAGTCAGTAAGTGCGTGTATGTACTCTAATTTCCCACTTGGAAACATATAGGAGTTAATGAGCAAGGACCTGCGCAATTCTCAGATCAAAATGCACCTGCATATATTTCAAGGTCTTACATGTAAATAATCTATTGTAGGCCTATACTGCATTTTATTTAATTTTTTTTGCAACATTTAACGAGGTGGCTCCCACCTGCCATGTCTCAGAATGTCCACTGAGGATTTACGTTTTATGCAGATTTGACAATGGATATCGCATGGACATTAAAATGTTCACATTTCATACATCTTCGAAGCATTTTGGTCGATTTCCAATGACTGACTTGTAAATTAGTACGTAAAGTATTTAATAAACCGATTGTTGTAAAATAGCCTATTTTATGTAACCTAGTTGCAACATACAAGTCCAATATATTGGTAATATTGAAAATGTATTTTCTCGTACAATAATTATACAAATCATCTCATGGTAATATTAAAAAGAAATTAGTTGTTGCGTAACATATAGGCTATCGCAGAAAATATGTACGTACATGTATATGATAATGACTGTACTACATTTATAAGTATCCGATAATAATACATCAATAAATCGATTATTCTCTATCCTTATTTCGTTGTCTTGATATCCGCAGTACTGGAATTACTTATCAGTTCTTAAAGCTCAAGTAGGGTTTATGTGCAAGTTAATACAGCATAAAATTAGGTTACCAAATCAACTCCCAATTCAAATCCCGTGCTCATATTATAAAAACAAACAAACCTAAGATTAGGCTAACTCAATCAGAGTATTAAATAAAGTTATGGCTGTCGTTATTATCGATATTTCTTTCTTATTAAGCATGAAACTATTGATGCATGATTGTCACAAACACCAAATTATTATGAAGACTATTAAATGCACTTCTCTGATGACAGTTATAAACAGGCTTGATTTCCCGAAAAAAATGATTGGTTTAGTACGACTCATTGTCCTTGATACACAAATGGTTTACTCTTGACCACACTTGGTATTGTCATTCTGAGAAACACTTGTTAAGATTCTGAATAATTAACGTTGCCATTGTAGCAACATGCAAATTCATTAAGGTGGAGGCCGGTAATTCCAGAAAAAACATGTCATTTACATACATACGGCCCACGCTCGCAAGCCAATAGATAACGTTTTGCATTATGATGAATATGATGCCGGACATAATTTATAAAACCCTGAGTCTATATTTGGTGATATAAAGACACTCAGACGATACATTATAATTCAACATTTTTGAGACATGTTGACCATTCCCAGTTTTTTCAAAACATGTCTCTTTCAGAATCTTAATTTTAGAATTTGAGGAAAAAACGGAATATTTAACGTGAAATGTATTCCGAACACGTAGGATCCAATAGGAAAGAGCTTTAAAAAGCAGAGATGGCGAGATAATTATGAAAGTGACCGCAGCGGTCAAAAGTCATCAGTCGGATTTGGGAACGCATGCATACTAGATACATAATATCTTACAACCGCAAATAAAAAATGAAAACATTTATGCACTTTTTAATGAAGGAATTTTTAATGAATTGAGGTGATTGCATTGCTATAACTTGATACTGGAATAGCCAAACTAATGGGTTATTGACATGTTTATCTTCCGACAGTGTGATGTATGCATACATGTATGCCAAAAGTTTTGTAAATAGCAGAAAATTTTATGGACAAGTAAAGATTTTTAAGTCTTAAATTACAGTTAATTCAAACATTCAATTTGCACCTCGATAGTAAATTTTTAACATTTTGCCCTATAGAATGTCCTATACATGCCCTATACAAGTATTTTATAGATTTATTTTTCTGGATTAAAGTTACGAGGTACAATGTAATAGTCCTGTCAGCCATCACATAAATAACTGCTCATGAAAGCCATATTACCTACGCACTTGTGTATGCAATGTCACGACAATTTTCTGCATCAAGATTCAGTAAATTTCTACTAATTTGTATTAATTGCACGCTAGGGATTACTTTATAACGCAACCTTCAAGAATGCATGCAAATAAGGCTGATTTTCTAAACTTATACAATACCCAAACCTCAAATACAGTATAGTTAATGTCCATGTTCTGTATAACATACAATGTATATGTACGTGAAATGGATTTTCACAATTAGGTTTTATATGCACGGCAATTGTCCACAAATTACCAACGCATATAGGCCTACAGTAATTTCGTAATGACAAATACTATTCAGTAGGTTAATAGAGTTACTATCCTATAATTATAACCTCATTTGAAACTATAGTTGACTCATTTAAGCGGCACCCTGTATGTCATGAGAGAAAAAACACGTATGCGATGTTTAAATCAGTTTGACATTATGACCTCAGATATTATCTTAGATATCATCGACATTCTGAGTACAGTACAAGCTTTCTTGTTTTCTTATGTTTTTATTGTTATATTTTTGTTACATGTACATGGGCGTCGAATGTTATGCAAGCACAGAACAACAATTGTGCCAAACCTACAGAAGGCAACTGCTCCCCAAGGGCTACATCAAGGACCATGTATATACATAAAAATGTATGATCGATTCAAAATATATTTCGTGTAAACATTAGTTGAAAAGGGTAATTACTATGTAGTTGACAATCAGCTTCAGACAAATAAGAAACCTATTAATTAGTTTACTGAACTGTTAATGACGGTTAATTTGGCATCGTTTATCAGACTTGACACCTCAACAATCCAATGTAAATTAAATTTCAATGATGCAATGCTGTTCATGTATATGCGAATTGAAAGCCCAGACACATGCGATTAAAACTCTTCATCGTGCATTTTTATCGTGATATTTGATGAACTACATTAATTTCATGTTTAACGAGTACCAGTCTAATATTATGCATTTACTTACAAAAAGTGCGTTCAAGAAAAGTTTATTATGTTATCTTTGGTGTAAATGTTGGACTAACATTTGGGAAATCTAGGGCATTTCAGAAAAAGTGCACAGTATAATTTAATTATCGTTAGTGTTGGGGCCCTTATTCCTTAAAGAAATATTATAAATTAGATAAGATAGGTCAATAATTTAAAGTACATTTACAGTATATGCTTGATAAACAAGTCTAAAATATCTTAATTGGGACTGTCTGCCCTCGATTCAGCTTGGGTAAGTCGCATGACATTTATGTCGCCTGTTGGGTGGTTTCCCATCATTATTTCATTGTAAGCATCAGTAAACAATGTACAGGGTCAGCAGTCTTTTATTTTTCGTTTTTATTTTTAATTATTTGATTATTTGTGAATTAATAGTTATGCTAAAGATCTGTTCAAACGTTCGCATAAATGTTCATGAATAGTTTAGCCTATAAAAAATTGCAAGGATTTTTTAACAGGAAGAATAACCGGTACTACTAATAGGTTCAATTCAATTCAATAAATTGAATTTAATAGCAAGAGGTTCATAGAACATTCACGGAATAGATTTTATTTCGAGTCATTTTTAGGTTTTTATTAATCAACTGTCGATAAAGTAAAAGATTGCAACGAGATGCCCAAGTTATTATTCATGCCAACAGGTGGTGCCACGTGAGATAGCCTACGGCGGTATGGGAGGAGCCTCCAATTCTCCCACAAGGCACTGCGGCACTGGTATAAATACCCACCTGTTGGCCACTTTTACTTACTTGATCTTTGGCACCCACACTAGAAGGATCATCCTCGGCAATGGGCAATCTCCAGTCACCAGCAACCACTATCTCCCGACTCTTCACCTGAGACTTACTCGGATCTTCAGGGTGCGACTTCACACTCGGCGATACCTGCCGTGAACGCACACGTGATCCTGTCTCTCTGACTATCTTCTGGTCTGGCTGAATTACACCTTTGGCCTCTTGGTGACGGAGAACGCAATACACATGCGTAGCCCATTGACCTGGGGTGAGACACTGATCATAGTCCACTCAAATTTTGCCTCAATACTCTTACTGCAAGAAAGGAAGTGCGACCCTTACTCCAAATTGTGTAACTCAACACGGACAAGGTGGATCGCACTTCCGCTCTTCCTCATCAAATTGTGATCGCCCATGCGGGCCAACTATATGCTAAACTTTACCATGGTTCCTGTACCTGACAACCAATTATATTTGATAAAAGATACTGTTCATCTTAACATGGATATTGTTTAATAAATAAGAAGTTCTGTCATATCTCTACAAAAGATATTCTTTGGTCCTTACATTAGTTGGAATC
>JAQIXS010000666.1:0-41027 GCA_034700785.1 Rossiulus vilnensis | reverse complement strand
ATAATGTGATACATGAAGTCGTTGTTCATGTGTGTAAACCTAGGGTCAAGAAATGAGTTGTCTTTCCAACATTCCAATTTCAAAAAATAACACTGGTAGTTTTGCAGAACTTATCGATTTGCAATTATTTTGGTGAAAATGTGTTTATGGGTGCTAAATGGCCAAACATCCCCACTGATGTCTGTAAAAATGTGTGTAATCCCTACCCATTCGTTTTAACTAATATCCCTATTTGTCAAATCAAACGTAATAATAAAGTATTGATAAAGCCTGCTGATGGTGCAATCATTTCATGCATGCTTACCTCATGAAAATAAGATACATTTGAAATTTCATTGTTAGCAGATTTCAGCTGAATGCCAGGTAATATTCTGAAATCAGATGAAGAATAATTAAGATTTATTTTATGATGAAACCCTCTATTGATAAGATTAATTTCGAGATACTGTTAACTCTGTTACTTTATGATACACATGTAAATATGGCAGGATTTCGTGCAGTTACGACAGAAGAAACTAAGCTTATCAAACAAATCAAATTTACCTGGTCATTTGCTGCTGCAAACCATCCTCTTGATTCCAGGCAATCGAATATTCCTGCGATGAGCCAACATTTCAGGGTTGATGGATTTTAACATATTTTAAAATTGACATCGAAAGACTTTTGGAAAATCCCCTCCCGTTTCTTATTAATCAATATCAACTTACGTTTTGAAAAGTTTTGAAGCTTGTATTATCAGAGGCCACCAAATGCTGCTTCATTATTTCCAACTCCATTACTGGTTTTAGTCGACAACAGGGGAATCAAACTTCACCTTTTTGATTGCACACCCCTATATGGTCTTATTACTACAAAAACGTACCATGCAGTCCCAGAATACCATTCTTCCACAACTTTGAAATAAATATTAATTGATTGTGGAAAATATGTAGACTCATGAACATCGCACTTTGGTAGAGATGGTTTACACTATAATTCAACTCAATTTCATTTATATAATTAATTGAACCTTTTATTCATTTTAATATCTCACCCAGATTTTCAGTAAAAAGGGGGGAAAGGACTAAATGGTTTTAAACCACTTTCCTAAACGCCACAATATACGTCAATCGCAAACAACAAATCAAAACCCGCCAAGTGGGATCAATTGCGCTAATATGCTTAACGTATTAATCTGTAATAGCGAACAGCGTTTTACCTCGGAAGCTACATAGGCTATCATTTACGGCAAGCTCATCTTGCAGGCTGGCTGTCTTGCAAAGGCGGACGTGATTATTAGATAAGCCATAAATGGCTTGAACCTGAAAAGAATGCATCATTCAAGGAGATGTTAACGTTTGTCAAAATAGATACTAAATCTTGTTACTGTAAAAAAATTGCAATTACCTGTTTTTTAAGGTTGTTTATGTCCAGGGGGGAACCTTGAGGATTTTCTAAAAACAAGGTGGCCAGGACACCATTCTTCTGCAACTTCAGATTTGAGAAACCACAACACGGTCCGGAAGTGGGCAACTTGCTTTTAAGGGCATCAACACCATCCACATCTAGACGTCTAAACACGTAGATTCCCTTTCCATGAAGCTGCAGCACATCAGTAACTTCCACAACTCCCTTGTTTGTCTTTGTGTAGAGCGTAATATCCCGTCCTTGTAGACCAAAGACCACTTGAACCTTGAAATGTTAAATTACACAAACATATTGCAGTACACAACGTAGACGTGACCACTTGCACTAGGTAGGCTAAAACCTTTGTTGTTGCGCATTTACACTAATCAATAGTTAGTCAAGGAATGATGGTTTACTTACTGCTTGAATCAATCCATTTAAGTCGAGTACAGATTGCCCTACTGGATTTTCCAGCAAAACCATGCCTTTGCAGTGCTTCTTTTCCTTGGCGTAAGTTCCACAAAGTTCTACGTTGATGTAACGACACGAGGGGAGCACCTCATTAACATGCTTTTTTGTAGACAGCTCGCCTCTTGCAACCGGCGATGATTTGGCATTTAATTCTCCAGCACCACCTTTGTCCCACCCTGAGGCATGGCCTTTGGTAATAACTAGCTTAAGCTCCGCTCCTTTCAACTGTTGCTTCTCTTCGATGATTGCCACAGCAGTTCCAGGATGTGGCAACGTTCTTAACGGGGATCGGATGGCTGCCTCAATAAATGTTGTATGTGTTTCAACAATTTTCCCAAGGTTATCACTGGCAGGTGTGACGGAATAATAGACGGTAACCTCATCAAGTGGTACTAATTTTGCCTAAAAACATTAAATCAACAATAACTCCACAGATGCTCATCAATGAAGCTTTAAAATTGCATAAGGATGACTACTTTTTCTTCATTTTAGAACAGTGTGATTCATTCTCATCATAGATTTAAAAAATTATTACATCCGAACAAATTATTATACTTAAAACTTTTTGCCAAAGCTAATTATCTCTCTTATTAAACAGTAGATTACACTCCTCATGTGTGAATTTAATATTCTAATGACAAACCTCATTATATCATTAAATTATCTTACTTAGCAAGAACATCTCTGCATAAGAAACGTAGTTAAACAGTGTAACTATTGCAATTGCATCAATTTGTTACCTTTTTCCTTAATTTTTGGATTCGGTTGATGACTTCCCGTGCCATGCCCTCTTCCTGCATTGTTTGATCTGGCTGAATGTTCATTAATACCAAGACCTAGAAGACAACCGACTCGTAAACAGCCAGATACTACAGATTGCTATTCACCAGCAACAACATCAGTAATGTCCTTACCTCATTATTTGCATCCGCTTCATACATATCTGACAACTCCTTTGATTTGGTGCCACTGAAAGCATACATGATGCGGACATCATCAGGACCAATGACATGCCCTTGAATTTCCATTTCTTTGGTTTGGAGAAATTCTTGTAATTTTGAATCATCAAGTTCCTGCAAATCCATAATAGCAGAACAAAAATTGACATTCATATTGCACAAATTTTGCACAGTTCACAAACTTTACTTTAAATACCTTAATAGCAGCTGCAACAGATTTAAAAGCAGATTTTAAGCGTGCACCAAGGGTTTTATGGTCAGGTTCAGCTCTGAGACTGACGCCATATTTCCCTTTATCTGTTGATGTGGTCAGTACACGCACATTTAATTCCTATGCAAGAAATTACCTTTCATTATAAAAAGCGACTCAATATTTTAATTAGCTCTAACTAATCCAAATTTCTATACGAAATTATACCTCCAAAATATATTTTTCCAGAGATTTAACATCATCTAGACACTCTTGATCCTTGTGGACAACCACCACCTCTGGCAATGGATGCTAACGGAGCAGAAATGAGCATGTAAAAAGTTGCATAACATAAATCACATTTAATATAAAATCAAATTGAATGACTTTTATGATATGCAATCCCAATGCCTTCAATTTTTCAACTATCAGATTTCAACACAATTTCTTCGACAATTATTCATTTTAGACAAACCAATGCATCAATCCGATACTTGACTAAACCAAATATTTACTTTGATAGGAAGTGTTCGCCTGTCACGTATGATTCTACCCAATTCAATTACAGCCTGCATTCGAAGAACTGAGCGCTCAATTTGTTTGTCAATGAGATGAGTTCTACATGATAAGAGAGAATATTTTTTCAATGTGCTGTCAATTTCAGTACACACATTGTGTACAGATTCATGCTTCCCACCTTGGCTGAGGAAACATCAAGTAATGAATACTTGCAACATCAGCTTTATTAGCATCAGTGGATTCCACAAGATGTTTGAGGTTTTGGTACATCAATTCGGTTAAAAAGGGAGTGAAGGATGCCTAAAAATAGATTGTCCGATAAAACTGACTCAAATCGTAAAGGTTAAATGCTGTACAATACACACCATGACTCTTATCATATTGAAAAGGACACTAAATAGCGTTTCGAGTGCCTGCTGGCAGTCCACTTTTCCATTTTCCCCCTTTGGAATAAACAAAATCAAGGTGAGCTTTGCAAATTCTAAACCAGGCGAAACTAAGATGATAGCAGATTTATAGTGCTTACCTTCAGTCTCCTGCGATTCACACGGACATACCAATTGGTAAGGTTGTCCACAAACTTCACTAATCGAGGTACTACAGTGTATAGCCTGTAAGCTAAAAAAAATTGGTATAAGTTGGATACAAATGCATATGCGATAACAGAAAACAGTAATGCCTGACACATAGGTAGAGTTAATAGTGTTTGATTTTTTTCTCAACTCAATATAATTACTTTCAACTTACCAGACATTTCCTCTTTTACAAATAGGATCAAAGACTGTGTGAAAGACACTATCCACCGATCCATAATATTATCGGACAATTTGACGGCAGTTTCATTGTACCGAAATGATTCGCCCTCCTCCTAAACTAGGTCAGTAAAAATAATAGAAATTGCAAATTTAATCTCACGTGCCTTATAAAACAGCACAGTTAAACTTGCCTTTTCCAATCGTTCAATGTTTTGCATCAAAAAGCGATAAGCATTGTACCAAGGCAGAAATACATCCTTCAGTATATCCTTCACTCCTTCTTCCTTAAATCGCAAGTTGTCTGCTCGCACAGCAGGTGAATTTATCAAATATAACCTAAACAATAGAAAGAAATACATAAGTTTCATCCCAATATTTAAACAAAAAGTTAAATTCAGCCAACCTCAAAGCATCAGCTCCATATTTGTTCACCACCAATACAGGATCAGGATAATTCTGTTTTCTTTTGCTCATCTTCTGGCCATCACTAATGAATGCACATAAAACTCATAAAACTCTCCATAATTGAAGCTAATTTCACTTGTAGAAAAACAAACTAATAAACCTTGCAAGAATAAGTCCATTGCAAATGAGATTTTTGAAAGGTGGCTTGCCAAAAAGGGCTGTGGACAACACAAGTAGAGTGTAAAACCTGACGTTAAAAAAACATAACAGACAAATCAAGAATACATTATAAGTGATGAATTAAGAGTTATCATCAAATGTTATTGCAGAAAAAAACTGACCAGCCCCTGGTTTGATCAATTCCTTCAGCAATGAAATCTGCTGGAAAAGAATCTTCGAATTCCTTTTTATTTTCAAATGGGTAATGGACTTGAGCATATGGCATGCTTCCACTTTCGAACCAGCAATCAAACACTTCTGGAACTCTTTTCAAGACACCCTTCCCAGCTTTCGAAGGAATGGTCAGATGGTCCACACTAAAATTTCCACACAACTTTCATGTGTAAGAAAACAGCAAATCAAGCAATTTCAAAACCAATGAGGTTTCTTACCTTTCCCTATGTAAATCTGTCACTTTGGTCCCAGTTAGCTCCTCGAGTTCTTTAATAGAACCAATGCAGACAATCTTGAATAATATTTAAAAATTTCAGAACTTGTAATGTAAATTTCATTGATATTCAAAGCAGATTAATATTAATACCTCCTCTCCATCATCACTAATCCAAAGTGGAATTGGGGTGCCCCAATAACGATTTCTGGATACCGCCCAATCACGTGCATCTTTCAACCAATTTGCAAAACGCTTTTCTTTCACAAAATCAGGTACCCTTGGAATAAAACACCCGTTGCCTTTATTTTTGCATTAAAATATACATGTATTTCAAAATATTAAAATATAATTAATTCACATTCTCACCAATATGTCTGCTGATTATTATTTAGAAGTTGACCGACTAACTGCTCAACATGGACAAACCACGAAGGCACAGCTTTATAAATGAGTGGCGTTTCTGATCGCCAGCAGAAAGGGTAGCTGTGCTTCACGGAACTCAAATTAACCAATCGGCCAGCGTTTTTAATCCATTTGATGATGTTTTTATCGGCATCCTTTTTTAAAAACATGAAAGTCCTCAATGCATTTTGTTTTCAAAAAAGTCACCAATTTACCATGCCTCGTCTTTGATTACACGCGTTCATTTATGACAACTAGCTTGTAATAGTCACATTACTTCACTAGTGAAGTACTTAAAACCTACCTTCACATATTCGTTCTTGAAATCCGTAACAGGAGCCATAAATAAACCGCTGGCATCAACAGGACAAACCATTTCTTGATCTTTTGTAATCACCCCAGCAGCCAAGCAAACTCTGTAATCATCTTCGCCAAAGTACGGGGAAGAATGTACCACTCCAGTGCCACTTTCTTCAGTGACATATCCATCGCAAAGGATGCGAAAGGCATTTTTCTTTTTCAACTAATTTAATAAAAATACATTTCAGCTGGCAGGTAGTGAAATAAATCCAAAGTAAAAAGCTAAGCATGTAATCCTTACATCCGCAAAATATGGAAACAAGGGTTTATATGTCTTATCCTTCAATGTTTCTCCTTTAAATCTAAATATGAAAATGAAAATACATTGGCAATTCTTTGAATTCAATTGCATGAAATGTTTAACTAAAGTATTACATAAAATATTCAATAATTACAAAATTATAAAAAGTACAAAATACAAGAAATGCATTACCGATCAAGAATAGTGTATTCTTCAGGCTTGCCTAGTATGCTCAATCTTGCTTCCATAAGTATGTAAACTTTCTCAGTAGCATTATCTGTAAAAAATGAAAAATATTAAAGTGCTGGAAAGTATTTATTTTTAAATAATTTAATTGGCATTTTAAAAGCTAAATTAACAAATAATTATAACAGTTGTCATTATTTATGTTAGCAAAGTTGATGGATGATACTAAATCCTTTTAAAAGAGTGCTTTTCAATGATCTCATACAATGAGTGGCATAATGATAGCAGTAGAAATTTAAAAAGAAGGAAAATATACTAACTTTTTTAAAAGATAAACACCCAATGCTAAAATTCTCAATTTTCCATGCAACTTTTTTAAAATTCCGAACTTTTAAAATTTATTCCTACCTTTTATTTTAACGTAATCTTTCTCAGGATTAACAACTAATGCCAAATTACTGGGCAACGTCCAAGGTGTTGTCGTCCATGCTATCAAAGAAACATCCTCTTTCCCATCAAGAGGAAACGCCACAATAACTGAAAAGTGCAGGAAAAAGCTTAAGTTTAAGAATGCCAAGATAACCTACACTTGAACATATTTAGTAAACAACATAATATATTCAAACCAGCAGGATCAACAACTTCTTTGTAGTTCTGCCCAGACTCAAAGTTTGACAAAGGGGTATTGCAAGCAGTGGAGTATGGCATTACCTAAGGACACAAAAAAGCACTAATGAAAACTTAGCTGAAATCAAGATGAATAGAATTATTACAACCTCTCATTGATTTCCAACAAACCTTGAAACCTTTGTACACCAATCCTTTATCAAATAAGGTTTTGAACACCCACCAAACTGATTCCATAAACCAAGGATACATAGTTTTATAATCATTCTTAAAGTCGATCCAGCGTCCCAATCGACCAATTATTTCCTAAATTGAAGCAACAGCAATCAATTAGCAAATCAAATTTTTAACCATCCAAATGGTATGTTCTGTGGGTGTAAATTGGATTACAAACCTCCCATTCTGCTGCATAACGCATTACAATTTTACGGCATTCTCCGTTATATTTTGCAATTCCCATTTTGGCCACATCCTCTGGTCCCTTGATTTCCAATTTTTTGTCAATTTCATATTCCTTCAATGAAATAATTCAAGATCAATGTATTTAACGGAAGTATACACGTTGTTAGCTGGAATCTACAGTGGATTCCCAGTTCAATACACAGGAAAGAAGAAAGCAACACAAATCGTACCACTGGTAACCCATGGCAATCCCATCCAAACCTTCTCTCAACATGAAAACCAGATTGATGAGCATAACGAGTAATGATATCTTTTATGGTGCCCGCAAGAATGTGTCCATAATGAGGAAGACCAGTTGCAAAGGGTGGTCCATCATAAAAGCTGAACCTAGATTTCCAAATGTTCAATTCTTAATGAAAATTATTTAATAAACATATCATCTATGATATAGCCTATATAAATATGGCGATGCAAGCAAACTATACACTTTGGTATTATTAGGATTGTAACTGCATATCATTATACTATGTGTATGAAATGTAATTGGTAACGTTTAATATTCTCACCTTGGCTTGCCTTTACTCTGCTTTAAGCATGTTTGAAACACATTCCACTCTTTCCAAAGTTTCAAAATATTTTCTTCCTCCTGAGGGAAATTAATGGTCTCTGCTACTGCCTGGGCCATTGTCAATTCGCTGAACAAGCAGCTCAACAGTTAGATTGGACAACTCCTATAATTTAAAAATAAATGCATGCCAATATAGGAATGCAGTAGTTTGGGCACACGTACTACATATTGCGCTTATGGAAAATGTGTGCAGGAATACAGTATAAGTACTATACACATGTATATGAACGAGTGAACAACATAAAAAAGTTATTCGGTTCGAAAATAACCAGCCCAGTATACTTTCACGCTCTTCCGCGGTCAGAGTGTACCTATAATCACCAAAATCAGAAATCTGCTCGTGATTCCATGACCAAACACATGTAACTTATTCTTGACATTTTATAACTTTTCAGGCCCGTACAATCCCTGTCGGTATCAGTTTGCGCTTTTGCCCTATTTTAAATGAATTAATACAGTAACACTCTAACCATGAGTTGAAAGGGACTGTCATTTTCTAGTCAGTTCCAAGCTCCTCATTTTTGGCATGTGATGCAACATGACATAGGAAACTGCAGGTTATATAAGGTTGCGCTCGATTTCATCAGTTTCCTACAGTCTTTCGACAAGTGCATTAACATAGTAGTCATAACATAGAATCATAGTAAATAATTTATTTTTTGAATAAATACAAAATTGGGGCGAGAAAGTAATAAAAAAATGACACTACAGTACCGGTGCTTCAATTATAGGCCACGTGTGACCGGCATTCAGGTAAACCCACAACTTAAAACTGAGATAGCCTAATATCCGCTATTCCCTTTAACCGACATTATAACGAAATTTAATGAAAATATTAAACAACTTAAACATCGTACCGTAAAGTTTTGTTTTTAGTGTCCAAACATAAACTCATCCCAGAAATGCCAAAATTTCTGCCGATGCACAACCAGAACCAAGAACAATTTTCCGTTGCCTTCAGCGCCCTCTGATGCTCGTGAATGCGACGCTCATAAAAGTCGACTATTTGGCGGAAACATTGAAATTTCCATACCTCTTGTTCTTCGCAAATTGTTTTACCAAAATTGAAGACAGCAATCATTAGCAGAGTTTATTGTATTTATACTTTTAAAACGAGCAGTTTGCCTAACAAATACAGATATATAAATGGTTCTCTATTTTTGTACATGTCAAATTAGATAACATTACATTATAAAAAATGCATAAATATTGATAGTTGACGGAGAGCTGCTCTCAAGAGCCCAGGAATCGTCGGATTATCCGACTTTTTAAGCAAAACTTGGTTAATCCGAGCCTTTGGATTATCCGACTTTTTCGGATTAACCGAGTTTTGGTCTAAAACCCGGATAATCCGATGGTTTGGATTAACCAAGGTTTGTTCTAAAACCCGGATAATCCAAAGGTTCGGATTAACCGAGGTTTAGTCAAAAATCAGGATAATCCGATGGTTCGGATTAACCAAGGTTTGGTCTAAAAACCGGATAATCCGAAGGTTCAGTCAAAAACCTGGATAATCCAAGGTTCGGATTAATCAAGGTTTGGTCAAAAGCCTTTCTTTAGAACTTACACTGTCCTGCATTAAACAACACTTTGCTACACAATTTGTTGCACCATAGTGTGCAAATTTGTTCTTGTTTGTGGAATGAAAATCAAATATATTCACACCTTTTTTCGAATTATACAATTTAATTTTAGTTTCCTTTAGATGATTCATTTGTTCTAAACCAACTATCGGTCACAAAGGTGACAACAGGTACAACAGATTGCGAAACATTTGTCAACAGAAACAAATTTATTCGTAATAGAAAACATCATTAATGATTAATACAATTCAGATACTCAAAGAATTTTCTTTAAGAACTTTTCTGAAGACGAAATTTTTTAATTTTATCATATCATTTACGTTTAACGTCAAATAAGAATAGAATCACAAAGCAGACTTCGTAGAAACAATTTCCATCTTCGCTGTAGGGTGACGATTTGGAATTAATTATAAATAAAAATCACAATGTACATCACAAAACATATAGTTACTTTATTAAAATGATCCATGTTTAAAATTCCAAGGGCACCAATACTATTTCATTTATTAAACTGCGGTTTCAAAAACCATAAGAATTAATGCAAAAAATTCGTGTTCTGGAAATTATGCAAAAATTGTCCAGTAATTTCACAGATTTAAGGTATAAACCACCTCATTTTTATAACAGCTGTGATTCATAAGTAGAATTCCAAGGACCTGCAATGAGGTTGATCACATCATTGAGCAGGGTAATAATTCATTGTCATTTTATGAAATGATGTAAAGCACTTAATATTTTCATTGTAGCTCCGTTCTCATATGCAGTTTTTCGGCTCTGTCCTTCAGCAAACGCATTTCTTCCTGAATGATATCAGTAATAGTCTTCCTTTGTTCCATCTAAAGAAAGTAATGACAATAAATAAATAAATAATACTCTTAAAACGCAAATTTGAGCTCACAATAGTACATCTGAACACTCACTTCAGTTTTGTTATCTCTTTTTAGCTGCTGTACAACTTTTCTTAAATCAAGAGGTTGTCCTATTAACAGCGTCACTTTCTAATAAGTTAGATAACATTTAGGGATAAATTCAAAAAGCACCTACTTATAAGATTAAAAATACATAACGCTCAAAATCTAATCAGAAACTGAATGTTTTTACGTTTACAAATTACTTACATTTCCTATTTTTGGAAAGTATGGTTCAACATTAGGCAACACAGAATCCATTCCTAAAACGAAACAAATGATTGTATTTTTATACTAATTTTATCAGCAGGAAGCAGAAAAACTATGCATGTGTTACAGAAATAGTTATTACCAACATGCCACATGGGAAGAATAATTGGAGCTACTTCCGATTCTGCTATTAGCCTTCCAACGCCTAAAGAAAAACCAGACACAATTTAAACGTAGTTGCATATTAAGACCCTTAATCAATGTTAAGGTAACACATTCACGTTGGCTGAACAATTCAGTTATTCATAATAAAGAATTTATTTTACCCCGACATTTTATATGTAAAATATATGGTGATTTTTGCTATTAACCCCAAAATATATTACATAAAACAATGTTCAATGCTAGACTTCCTTATTTTTAATTCATGTTATAAAACAGTGGCACTATTGATAATTTCAGTTAACAATAGCTCATACAATTTAAAATAAACATCATACCCCATTTCATCCTCATAAATTCGTTTGTTTCGTTTACTTTTCCTTCTGGAAATATATGGACCCATTCGCCTTTGTTTAAAAGATCGATACAAAAATTTACTGCTCTTTGATAAACTCCTTCACCGCGGATAACAGGGATCGTTTTTCCCAGACCAAAAAATATGGCATGTGACATCCGGGTGAAACAGATATCATGTGCTGCTATACTCCAGCGCATTCGCCGAACTCTAAACAGATGTAGCCACCTTAAATTCCCTAAAAAATAAAAATAAAAAATAGACGATGTTAAATATAGCTGAAAGATGTCTGAAGAAGAATGCAATATACTTCAAAATAGGTATAAATATACCCCATAGCACTGGATCATCCAAACACGAATTGTGATTACTAATGGTCAACAATGGAATATGTGGCGGTCGTTTTTCTATAGCTTCATACAGGACTTGGCGGTTATAGACTTCAAAAGTGTTAAACCATTCTGTGAATAAAAATAAATAACACTGGTACACTAAATCATCACTAGAGTTTGGCGATTTCTTACTATACTGGCTGCATGTTAATTTGGCATTTTATAAACCTTGTTCGATTTCAATTTCTCCCTTTTGATTCATTTTTGATACATTAAGAAACATCTAAATCTTAGGGTGGCTTGTAAACAAATGTCACAGAATAATAGAAACCTAGTTCATGCATTGTCTGATAATATGAACACATACATAAAATTATTAAATTTGATATAAGTATTAAATAAAAAATAAATATTAAATGTGATGGAACACCGTGTTCTAAATTACAGTATCTAATTTAAGTATCAATACTACAATTTGATAGTTTTTGACACTGTAAATAACCAAATAACTGATTGTTGATGTTGTTGTAGGCGGTGTTTAGGGTGCAAGAGCACATAAGACTGTTAAGTATCTGGACATGGTAACTGATTGTTTCTATGACAATTAGGATTGATAAGAAGATGATATCTCGAATCTAACTTAGAACTCCAATCTGACAATTATTTTTTATTACATGTGCAGCAAACAAGCAAAAAAAAAATTATTCATGCTCTCTTCAATGCAGCACATGCAGCATATCCCCAAGTTATGCAAAAGATCCAAAAAGTTGAGATTAACATTTTATTTTTAGATGCTTTATTGTCTATCAATAGACAATCTATTTCATATCGCAGCTAAAACATTAACAAAACGGTTTTTAATGTGAGATTTTGAAACTGCATTATTTTACTCATAAAATACTGTGTTTTCTTCGTGACATGATTACATGCATTCAACTGCATCATAAAAGAAACACACTATACCTAATCCTAAATTCACGAAGTGGTTGATTACGGTCAATAATTGGAGCAGCATGCAACCAATAAGTTACAGGCAATGCTTTTCACACTACAAACTGGTAATATGTTGATATGTTTTTGAATGTAAGGCACTATAGTAGAAGTAGGATTTGTACATGTATGTATAATCCCTTTGGCCTCCTACAGATTATCAGGATTTAGTAGGCCTACATGTATATATTATAAGAATGCACATGCAGATGGAAATAAGATTCAAGGACAACTTTTTTTTATAAATTCAAGCAGCAAATTTACCTGGAATAGCTTGACAAAATATGCAAATGTGCAATAATTTGTGTGTAAACCTTTGCATATTTCATTTAATCTGCATGCAACGTGTTAATGTTAAAAACTACTGTTCCAACAGTACCTGGATGAATGATACTGACAATGATACAAATGATCATAATAATTAACTAATTTATTTAGGTTTTTTGACAATCATATAATGAATCTGACTGCAACTGCCTCAAAATAAAAAAGTTATGTTAAGTCTCTATGGTGTTTGATAAATTGAAAAAACTGCGAAGCCAACATTTTTGCCATGTCATGGGTTTTGTGTGCATTGAATTTAATACAAGCAATGTAGGCCTCTATGCATATGCAATTAAAAAACAGACTGCCTCCAGGAACAGGTTGAATTAAACAGAGAATGTAATCTTGTTAACCTTGAGAAATAGGCTTTTGTTGAGGACTTTATTATCTTAAAACCACTCCAAGCATCAAGTCACGCAATTGTTGTAATAACGAGCTGCGTACATCATGCATGTATGGGGAAACGAACGATCTAACCATGTATAATTTCATCTGAGATTAAATTAAAGCTTTGTTTTTCTCTAGCACTGCTATTGATGAAACTACAGTTAAACTGCCAATTGCCATTAACAGAGAACGTATCAACCAGTGAATCAATCAGCAAGATATCAAAAATGTTCAAAAATAATAGAAGCCAATGTTGCAGGTATTTTTTTTTCATCCCGAGCCATTTAACACATTTATATCAAATTTGATGGTTATTTAAGAGATTAATTATTGAACACCATTACAATGAGCCAATCAAATGCTAACCGATCAATGCTTACACTACATTTAGCTGATGCACATTTACTTGACAGTAAGTACAAGTTTAATTGGCCTTTTTAGGCAATCTATGCTGACAAATTGCTGGCATCAGAATACCGATTTGTAATCAGATGGGCTACTGTATAAGCTTATTTATCTCGCATGTCATTTGAATATAACCAGTTCCTGAAATCTATGAGGAAAATATTAAAAATAGTACATTTAACGCTAAAGGTTTATCTAGAAAACTAAATTTAGTAGTGATATTAAATAAAAAAAAATGAGAGAGAAAAGTTTTTATAGGAATGGTTAATAAATTTATGCAAATAGTTATTGATTCTGGATTTGAATATAATATAATGGACGACTTCCATGCGGAAATTAGGAGTGCCAGCTGCAACAAACTTTGCATTAATTTATGCCACTTTTTAAAGGAACTATTCCGTTATTTAAACATAATGGGGGCAAAGCTCGGGTTACCGCTGCATCAATCCATCTACATGAATAGCCCAATCATCCACTTATTATATTACCGGCTATATATGAACAAATTATAAAGGTCACAAGAGGTCAACCAAACTTGTCATTTGAGCACTAGTCAAGTTTGTACAGGTATTATTAAATAAATTGTAACATAATAGCACGATTTAGTTGTCTTTCATCAAGATAAGAAAAATGTACAATTATTATGCAAGTAGACGTACATTTTACAACTCACCTGCCATTAACTTCGATATGGTGCCTACCAACGGAACGACAATTGTACTTCCAATGCGCCATAATAAATGAGGTTTATGAAAATCTGGGAGAGGCCAAGTCATATCTACTCGAGCACTAATCCACTGGGTAATTGCCTCCTTGATCCTGGACGGTATTAAAATGAAATTACCCATTTTCTGGTCTCCCCTAGAACTTCACTCCATGAAAACAAGGCAAAATTTCTAAACGAAGACATACTTGTTACGAAATAATCGTGCAAAGGCCAACGGCTGCCGGCAAGATGGAAAGATCCCTCTGTCAATAAAACCCTCTATAACATTACATAAAATTGAGATATAGAGCAGCTATATATGCAAGCAGCTAATTCCAATTTTTAAATTTTAATAACACTATGTCTTATGATTATTTTTTAAGAATAGATATTGGTCGCATATTGTTAAGTAAAATGGAAAGCATAACCAATTAATCCTTCACACAAATATAAAGATTTCTATATTTGGACTTTCCCTATATTTTGCTGACACACAGTAATAGAAGGCTCGGTTTCAACGTGAAGCTGAAATCGGTACACGGAAGCCATATTGAAGCTCAAACCATATATTGCAGCTAAATAAAATTTATAGTTTTCTCGGAAATGTAAAAATGCAATATTAATGCGAATATACTGTTTATACGTATTAATTCGAGAATTCTCTTTCTTTATTTTTGCTAATACAGTGTTAATTTTATCAATTATTTAAAAACACCACTGTCTAATAACTAAACTGTGCCAATATTAGAATTCCAACATGGCTTTCTGATTCTAGTCTTCATTGAAAATGGCTCCCGAGTTAAAGGCAGTACGTTCCAGTGGAAGTAGTAATAATTCAGGTTTGGCAACAACACTAAAAAGCTTTTATTACGATCCTTTCCGATGGTAAATATCATTTTAGTTGTTGTTTTGCTTGCCGCATCTTTTCTTGAAAAAAACATGCTTGTTCATATCACGTTATGGGCATTGTTAATAGGCCTACTCACCATGCACGTTTGATTTTAGGACTTTCATTAAAAGCTGGGCATTATTTGCAACAGGCGTATGGATAGCGCGCGAAATGACGGGCTTAGATCTAATGGCACCACCAACTCCTCTTTAAATGCAACGGATTGCTTACTTGCTGGTAAGAATCACTAGGTATAGTAGGCCCTATGTGTTATT
Organism: Rossiulus vilnensis; assembly: GCA_034700785.1. NCBI lineage: Eukaryota > Metazoa > Arthropoda > Diplopoda > Julida > Julidae > Rossiulus > Rossiulus vilnensis. The sequence goes on along the minus strand of JAQIXS010000666.1, from coordinate 25,360 downwards.
ATTATACATGCACATGTAGATGGCTTTTGGTCAGGATAATGATCAATCGATTTCTAGGTCCTAACTGAAATCTTGTACGATTTATTTTACAGGGCAGGAGTTTTCAGTGAATCAATCATCATTGCATTTTTCAACGAGAATGTTTTTGTGCTTAGAAAATAAATGTTGCTCTGTTCATGAATTATCAAGAACACCTACATGTACACCATATAAATAAATCAACCATTTTTCTTTATTAAAATTCTCCTTTTTTATTTCATGAAATGGTGGGTTTAATCATTAAATATAATTCAGTGTATTGGGTAATCTGCTCAGTTGAAAGAGCTCCGTGTTTGGTGAGGATGGAAGGTATAATTATTCCCAGATATAATTTGGGAGAGAGAAGTTGAAGGGAGAAAGTTGTAAAGTAATGTATTTATTCAGATTTGTCGATAATTGTTCAGTTCTGATATAGTTTTGTAAACATTTCCCCTACAGCATTCTGGTCATTTGTAACATTTTCTTGAGAAAGTGTCTGAAAACGCATTTTTGAAAAATGATCGCCTATGGCGTTTACCTTACTATAATTAGTACTAATATTTCTAAACGTAGACGTAATATCAATTCCTGTATGGAGATCCTTAAATGAATATTTCCAAACCAAGTTCTTCTGGAAATGTTTACTAAAATGCATCTTTTGTCATGACACTTTGCATTAAAAAAATTTAAACGTTTTTGTTGCAAAGTTGAAAGCAAAATTTAATGATAGGAATGATTTGAATATACATTATAAATCATTGCCTTTTTTCACACTGGAAGAGTAAAAACATTGCATGTAGATTATTACCTGAGATCATACCATAAGAATGTTATTGGCTACTACACTTATTACATTTAAAAACTTGTGATGTTCTCATTAATACACTTTATAACGCAAACATTACAGATAATTTATATAAATTTCCGAATCTAAGATAACACTTACTCTTGCTATTTAATTCGCAGATTCATGATAGTTAATTTCGTGATAACATGTGATAGGTAATAGGTATAGCGTTATTATTACTTCTCATGTAAGCATGAGAGATATGGTGCCTGAAATGTAAAACATTACTTTTTCCAATCTGTCCTATGATATTTATTTGCCAACAGTAGCTTGTCGAGTTGAAATGAACTGAAACTTTAGTTTGAAACTTATGATTTCAGTTTTTATTTTCACAGTTCTAAAAAGTTTTTATACATTGAGTTCACCTGCAGTTTCAAGCATCAGGCCAGGCACAAGCCTAAAAATTCTGAAAAATGAAATTGCACGCTAGATTCAAAAAGTCGATCAAGCAAGCTGATGTAATTAACACTTAGATTCAGAAGTTATGAAATGGTAATCAATACATCCCCATTGAAAAAGGATGTGTAAGAGTGCCTCGAACATTTACAAAACTATGATTATAGAAACCATAATAATTCGGCTTGGTCAATTGCTAAAATAAAGCGATAAAAATGCCAAAAATACCTCATTTGCATTCAAGAAATACAAATTTAATCATTTGATTTTAGCTTACATTCTCAAAGCATCTGCATAGCAACAATGAACAAGTATGCAAAATGGGGAAATAAAGAAACAATGACGTATTTACGGTCAGGGCCGTTTGCAATGAAAACAGAGTAGCTCAATTAAAAACGAGAAAAAATAATGAATTCAAATATTACATTATCAAATGTACAAAACAAGAGTTTAAAACAACTCTTGGGCTTTAGCATTACAGTTATACATCGACCTAAGAAATGAAATCGTACAACGATTTTGTTTCATCTTTCCTCTTCAGGACCAAATATTTGGGTGCTTTATCAATGTGCAAGTATTTGGCAAGAATAATGGTACATATAATTCGAAGAAACGTTTTCTTCATCTAATGAGTGCAATGTAATTAAATGGTTGGTGGATTATGAATTTTAAACGTTAGCCGGTTTCTGTAATATGAGTGCTAAACTTCAATGCCAAGGGAAATTTAGCTTATAAGGAGGAATACAGAGTAAGAGCTATCTACACGAGACTCATCCGAAGAAAATGTCACTCATGGAAGTAGCCCGTCCAAGATTTCTCACCATCTTTGGCTGGCATCGAACCCAAGGCATTAGCCGGCGTTGGTCGGTCTACTTAAAATGGCTAACAATGCAATTCTGTGCAGAGTATTCCTATAATGATTAGTCAAATTTAGCATATTTAATTTGTCTGCTGCATTCTGATAAGACTTAGGAGCTCATATTTTCACAATTTCTTGGATTAAACACTGAAAATAAATCATGGCAGGTTCATCCTGAACCTCTTTTTACAAAACCTTGAGGGTATTCTATGGTTTTACTTTTGAATAAATTAAATATCAATTCACTTGATAGTGAAAGCAGTTTCATACTATAATTTGAAAACAAAGTACTATTACACATTCCCATAGTACTATAAGTGAAGTAAAAATATTGACCAGAGTTAATAATTTGTACTTTTCCTTGAAAAGTTAGCCAGTAATAACGAAACAGCTTTAATAGTTTAAGGATGTAAAGCAAATTCGCTTATTATATGAGATAACTACATTAACAATTTTAAATTAACTAATTTTTCGTTCGAATTCAACTTTGTAATTTCAAATCATCTCCTGTAAGTCCATGGGCAATCAACATTTAACGCAAATATATTTTTGCCAACAGAAATATATCGAAAACTCCCAAGAATGTGGAAGATTTAGATTAAGAAAAAATATCAAAACTTCACGAAATACATCTTAATAAAAGAAGATTAAGGGAAGTAATTTGGAAGATATCAACCAGTAATTTCAATGCTTCATTTACAATGAATTTGACTGAACTTTCTAATATAATGGAAGCTATTAAAGCAAAAAGATTTAATTTATCCTCGCAACCTCAATAAAGCTGTTAAAAATGAAAAGACTCACTGGGATTCTCATCTAAACTTCTATGATGGTAAAAATAATAATTCTAATAATCGTGAACATATTTGTAATATACACATCATGGCCTCACACAGAATATGGCACATTCGTACTAAATGGGTATAATGCTGGGCTAACTCCCGAACGATAGATGGGGAGTTAACAGCTGAATAGGTACATTCTTACTTTGTACAAGGAAGCTCACGGGGAGGGATTTAAGACAACTTTACACGTATGTACAATTACAATACAAACTTCCAATTTTATAAATAATATTTAAAATCACTCGCTCACAAAACTGACATTGCTTAATGTGAAAACCAATCTTATCAGCCACATGTAAACGTCTAAGAGTAATGTAACCGAAAAAAAGCATAGCATAACAGCTGCTAAATTTGGCAATTAAAACACAATGCCTAATTTCGTCAACAACAAAAAATTAATGGACTTCTAGAGTATTGAATTTATTAACCACTGGCCAATTAGACTTACGCTGATGCAATTGGCATAAGGACACCTTCAAACGTGGCAGGGAGATTGATTATAGTCCTTTTTACTAAAGCTGGATTTATAAAAGGGGATAGAATTTTCTACATATGTCAGGTTGGGCAAGGAACACTTGCTGTGATTCACTGTAGATCCCAGGGGAGCACCAGATCCTACTTGGCCACATCCAACAGTATGACCAGGTGCTTGAAGATCTTCGCTGACTATTGAAAAGCTGCCACTATCATTTTGAACTTCTGAAAATAAACAACACTTTATTTTTAGATCAAACCAACCTACTCAAACGTGACAGAATTTGATCACACTATTTATGAGGGGGAATAACTGCAAATTGGAAATGCATCCGATTTCACTTTTCAGCTTAAATGTTAGGTAGCCAAAAGCGATTACAATAAATAATAAATCAAAATTGCATCGCTGATATTTGTACGTAAAGTTAATTATAACTGCGTATGCAGTTACAAAATTTGGTGAACCAATAAGTAAGCACTTGTAGAGGTAGCGGTATTCGTAAGATACCAAAATAATGCATAATCTGTTTGCATCTTTGGAATTCACAAGGACGAAGGCATAAAAGTTTTAACTGAACATATTTAAGCATCAGTAACTCACCTTGACATGGCCTGACGAGTTGGGAAGAAGCTGTATGACGTTTGTGCGACAGCGACGAACTGCAGCGCGGAAACGTTGAAAACGAATGTGTGGTGACACATCCCTCACTCCGCCTATCATCACTTGGACATGTATACAGCCCTTTATGTTGATCGTGCCAGGCTGATGATGAAGATGATATAGGAATCCACTGAGTGACATCTGCTGGGATCATCCTTCGACTTAGTTTGGGTGTTGCAGTGCCACCTGGCACTGCAGAAGAAATTAGTCTTTCACCCGCCATCCGGTCGTGATTGGTGTGGTGGGGCAGGAATGTACGAAAGGTAGGGTCTGACAAGCCCCGTGGCCTGCCCCCACTAGTAGTAGTTTGTGTACTAGGCGAGCTGGACAGGGTATCAACAGACGAGTTACTAGGGTGTCCCTTCAGACTACTAAGACTGTCACCATCGGCAATGGTTGCCATGACTAGCCTTTGGCCTCCCACCATGAGCAGGGATCGCCCTGGAACGTCCACGTCAGATGGAATCAAATTCTCATTACTACGTTTGGCACTTTCACTAGTTCCACTGTCTTTGCTGGAGTGCTCTGTAATGTTTAAAAGAAATTAAGTTACAATACACTGCAAACTGACTAATCTAAACTCATCAAATGTGGGAAATTCTGGTAAATGAAAAGGATTCCCCAGCCAAACAGATAGACAGACAGAAAGACAAAAAAAATCTGAAAAGAACTAGCAAGAAATTCAAATGTGATAATTTTACTGAATATGTGCATGCACTAACAGCATAAAGTTTAGCAGGAAGTATCGTATTCCAATACATTTAAAAGAGTCAATTTCAAAACCTTAGATGATGATTTAATTTTCTACTCAACATGGAAGATGCAATGAAAAACGCAGCTCACCAGAGTTATCATCACTGAACAGATGCTGTGTGCACCCTTTAAAATCATCTGGACAAGTGGCTATGCAAGGTGGATATCTGACTAGCTCTGCAGGAAGGGATGCATCATTGGTGTTTGTAGGCATGTATTCTTCATGCCTTTTGCGGGTTCTGTAAATGATCACGACCCAAACCAGGGAAGTGAGCACAATACAGCAAACTACTGCGATGATGATGATGCCAGTCATACTCTCATCCACGGGACGCTTGGGAACAACTGTCAAGCGGGATTCACCTCGCTCCGTTCCCAACGTGTTAGACATTTCACAAGTGTATGTGCCTGCATCAGATGGCTGGGTTTCAACGATAACCAGCAGCTGGTCATCAGCCGTGAAGAAGTGCCTCTTATTGTCAGATAACAAGGTGCCATCCTTGCTCCACGTTAACTTTGGTTTTGGACTTCCAGTAGCCATACATTCCAAAACTGTTGTAACACCCACACGAGTTTCCTTGTTTTCCATGGGTTTAACAAAAGATGGGATTTCTGATTGCAAAGAAACAATTTACCATATTAATCACATGAGGATATATCCAATATATTTTTTTTATAATAGTATACTACTGTATGAGATGCCCTCCACACATGCGAATCAGTTATGTGGCATTTCGCATTTCCAAGCCAATTGTTTGGCAATTGAAAAATATTAACTAAGAATTTTAGAACTAATAAAGATTGTGATATTACCTAATACAGTAAGGGTAAAATTAGCTTCAATAACACCTGCTGTATTCTTAGCAGTGCAACTGTATGAGCCCATGTCAGATAGCTTGACGTTGACAATGAAAAACACTTCGTCCGAGGGCATTACGTGAATCCGCCGTTCTTGTGCAGCCGGAAAATCTTCACCGTCCCATTTATGCCAAGATATCTGTGGTCGCGGCTGGCCCTGAGCTGCACACTCAAGGCGGGCCGTGCTACCAGTTTTTACTGTTACGTCTGTCGGAGTTTTGGTGAAGGCAGGAAAAACTACAAAGACAAAAGTGCATTTAAATTAGCATAACGTTAGAACACAATTTTGTAACAATTGTCTGCATCAATTTAAACAACTCGCCGAGATATTTTTGATGAAACATTCTTAAAATTACAGGTAATATTACAGGTAATTTATAATAATTGCAAATTCGCTCCAATAAATTAACGAGCACATAAGCTTACCAAGCACAGTTATCTTAGCCTTCTGAGAATAAGATGGTCCAAAATGATTGGAAATGATGCACTGGTAGCGACCCTCATCTTTGTTGGATACATTGAACAAGCGAAGAATTGTCGTGTAAACTTTGATGTCACCAGAAGACACAGTGGCTAAATTTTCCATATTTGCATGATGGAGAATCTTCAAACAAAGAAAAAACAGTATTTTATGAATGTAAATTACAAGATGTATTACTTTATTTGAATTCATGAGAATTTTTTGTTTAAAGTTACCTTGTTGTCCTTTTTCCACTGAAAAGTGACCTCAGACGTACTGCTGCTCCCAGCCTTACAAGTTAAAGTCACGTTATCTCCCTTAAGCGAAATTTGGGTCTGTGGTTCTGCGGTGAAGTATGGCTTTGGAAAATCCTCTGTAAACGTTTTAAAAATAAATAGTTGAAAGTTTGCCAAAAAGAACGTCAATTAGAGAATTTAAAGACTGGTTTTATTTTATATTATTTCTAACTAACCACCACATGTAAAATCTTCAGCTTTAACGTCGAGGATAGACTTTCCCTTCAATGATTCAGGGTGAGCACATGTGGCTGAAACGGTGTCTTTAAATGTCATGGTACTAAGCCAAGTTGGGAGCCACTGCATGTGACAATCGCATAATAGGCTGCTGCTGTCAAGTTGCCTAGAAAAATAATTGAATTGATCATTTAACTTTCTATTAACAACTGAAACCGAAATTAAAATGAAGCTTAAAAGACAAAAAACTTACAATTCTTTTAATGGTTTCAAGCCAGCAAAAGAGCCATTTTGAATCGTGGTTACTGAATTATTGGCTAGGTCCAGGCTTTGGAGATTTTCTAAACCTTTAAAAGCATGTTTTGCAATTGATTTTATTAAGTTTGAAGACAAGCTTAGTTTCTGGAGATTATCTAAGCCGACGAATGCACCCATCATGTCTTCAATAGTCCATGATATGCCATTATCATTTAGTTTTCTATTAAAAAACAACAAGATTAATTTATAAACTTATCCATTCCTAATTATTTAATTCAAAATTCAGTGGACATTTCCTTACAGTGTCTCCAAATTTCCCAATCCAGTGAATGCGCCATCTTCGATAAAAGAAATGTTATTATGTTCCAGTGTGAGATAACGCAGTTTTGGCAATCGAGAAAATACACCCATCCTGAGAACTTGCAAATGGTTATATGACAAGTCCCTAAAAGTAGAAAACAAAGCAGTGACGTGGTTAAACAGTTATTTTAAACTGGATGGCTGGCAAATGACATTTGTTTTATGGCGTTAAAACCTGTCACGGGGATTATGCGGATTGACATTAAACCATCCAAAGTTGGCAAAAAAGTTGTTAATTCTATTAAGTTCGTAATTCAATCAAGGATTAAAATTGACTGGTATAATTTCAGATGTAGTCAAAACTTTAAAGGAAATGCTTTCATTTAAAACGTCTGACCACCTATGGATATCTGTCAAAATTCTCAATCAGGATTAGTTCTGTCAAGTTCAGCTCAATATGCAGCAAATAGCTGAACTGACAGGTAATAAAAAAAACCGTACAGGTGAGTATGTCAACTTCACATCGTTTTTATGCAAATGCATTTCAGTTATAGTTGGCCATAATTAGTTTCTGGAAACTAGTTGATAAGAGAAAAAATTAAAATGTACGAACGTAGACATAAAAACTCCACAATTTTAATGCATTAGAATATTAAATATCTAGAATTTGCACAGAATGCATTGTTAACACTGCTAAAGATCGATTTTCTGCTAAAAAGATTATGCCTTAGTGCAACATTTAAACTACTTGAGAAAAGTGTTTAGGAAAATGTGAGGAAAAGTGTTAATTGCATATCCAAGGAATTTATTCTGTACTTTATTTCAGGATATTAAAGTGCTCAAGAAACGAAATTATGATACCTCCCTTTTTCCTCAAACACTTTCAACGTCAGCATAAATCATTTCTTAATTACCTCAATTTTGCAATTGGCAGAACAGCAGGGCAATTAATCTGTTAATAATCCCAGAACAAAAAGACCACCCATTTTTTCCTCCTACCCTTTCACTCTCATTTACGTCAAATTTCAATTGCATTAGATGGTGATTTACAGTAATTCATTTTACAAGGCAATTATGATATTAGGGTACTATCTAGATATGCAAAAAAAGGCAATCTGGGAAGACATTTTTAGTAAGGAATCCAAATGAAAGCAGTTTTCACAGTTAAGGTTTGGCACCCATTCCTTATTCTTTCCATTATATTTCATTTAAGCAGCAGAACATTTCATACATTGGTAATTAATATTGCAGGCTATTCTGCAAAATAACTTCGTAATATCAAAAATGCTAATTTCAAATGAACAGATTAACAGAGGGTATGTTTTTCAAAATACAACTCAAAATCCCTTCTCGATTTTAAAATAAGATACAGAGGTCTAACTTACAGTTCTGATAGTTTTTCGCAATACTCCCAACTGTTGTTTTGTATTTCAACTAGGTTATTCCTTGACAGTGATCTATTGAGGAAAGGAAAAAAATTAAATATTTGTGTTTCATGTGGGCTCTAGAATAATTACAGTATAAAAAATTATGAGCACTTACAATTGTTGCAATGATCTAAGTCCATACAACCAGCCTCTTGCAACAACAGTGATGCCATTGTAATCCAAATGCCTAGAAAAACAACAACTTATGTTTAGATACGTGTATATTTATAAATCAATCTAAATTTACCATAATATCTTATTGGAGTACTCACAACTGTTCCATGCTGCTGAGTTCCCAGAAAGCGCCATCAAATAATGCAGTTATGCGGTTATGTTGAAGCTTGAGCACTTTCAATGAATCCAACCCTTTGAAAGTGAGACTGAGTATTTGCACAATTCGATTTCTGCTCAGGTCTCTAAGCATTTAAATAAAAATCTGTTAACATTTTTCAACAAACAAATTTTCGTACAATCCTACATTTAAAAACAAAATAAACTTACAAAGTCTTCAGTTTTCCCAGCTGCCTGAAAAGGTCTTTGGGAAGTTTTGACAGTTTGTTCTTGTTTAATTTTAACGTCTCCAAACTGGTTAAATTATCCAAACAGCCGTCTTCCAAGTTGACTATGCGATTATTGTTAAGTGATCTATGAAACAAAAACTCGCTTTGTTAATGCTAACGTATATTCCAAGTATATGAGCTATTAGGTTCAGGTTTGTTCCAGTCTTCAGGATTTTCCTAACACAGATATACATTTCAAACTAACTTTGTTTTTTAAGATGACTTATAAAAACGTTAATATGCTAATTTCATCAAAAATGTCAGTGGTTTTCCAAGGTTTTCTTTCATGAAATTTAAGAAATAAGCATCGGTAGAAAGGGCTGCATTAAAAAATAAATAATGCTATGCTGCTGTGGATAAAAATTGCCCGCTAAAGCACAACTGCCCCTTCATTGCAGAAATGCAATGGTCAGCATGCCTAGTGCAATGCATGTCTTTGTAGGGTGCACATGGTATTCGAATTACCAGTCACATGTCAAAACCATATCATGGTGGTTTAGCTAATGAAACTGATACTAGGCCTTGGTGACTCCAAGATATAAATAGACACCATGCATCCTACATGACCTATCGCCCAAACATTCAACCCTGAATTTTTCAGCAGATTCCTCACACTTGGAAAAATCATCATGGTAATTTGCAAGAAACAAATGGCTCTGACAGATGTCGTTTTTTTTCTTTCAAAATTGTCACTGATACTATTATAAGCATGTATGTGAAATACAGTGTACAATTGTATCATAGTCATGATGCAAGGCCTACGTTAAGCGCTGCATGGTGCAAACTGAAGGAGGAGAGGGAGAGAGAAAAAGCTATTGGGAGTGACAAAATAAAAAACAGGTGGGGAGGAGAAACCATTTTATAAATTTACATGAACGCAGAGAGGGAGTAACAATAAAACAATGCTGGCTTACATTTGTTGTAATTTTGTGCCCATAAGAAACGTTCCATTAACTATTTCCTCCAGCCGGTTATGATGAAGGTCTAAAATGCGCAAAGCAGGCAGTGAAGCCAGCGCATGGGAATTGATGCTATGAATATTGTTATGGTGCCTGAAAATAAAATAACTATTGTAAATGCAAGTCTTCTAAATGCAACTCTTTTAATGTAAGAGAATAATTATTGACACAAGATTATGACTTCAGATCTCTGAAGTCATATTTCACATGCATAGACGCTTTCAAATGTGTTCACAAATAAAATTTACAGTGCATGTTGCACACCAATGTTGTTTTGTAGATAAATACATGTACATCTCTAATAGTCACTGCTGTATCTTGAGCCTGCATGCATTTTGGGGCAGCTTGACATGGCATTAGCAATGAAATTGTGTTGCCAACACATGTATATGCATTATACTAATCATAAAAACCTTTGATTTTATTTTGCTAATTTACCATTTTTCGCAAAATAGAATTTCCTTCACAATGATCATATTATGACTAGGTCAAAATTAGTTAAATTTATTCATTTTATGCGAAGACCAATTTAACAACGGCATTCAATTAACGAATTAAATGAATCCATAACAAGCAGAAGTATAACATATTTAGATTAGTTTAAACTATAATTTCAATTTTTTGTGATGCAATTCGCCAAAACTGCTAACTCACAATTAGAACACTGTTGCAGACAGATACAAGATCTTGAGTAGGCCTAATGATTGCAATTATGATCCATTAGCTATGGCAAGCAACTTATAACAAGTGTCAATTACTAAACGAAACAATTGTGCGGCCATGATGAGGGCAAAGGCAAGAATGTACGTCAACTATCAATATTTTAGACAACGGGCAGCTGCAAGAACTGAAATTTAAGCAATGTGATACTTGCTAACTTGTATCACTTATTCATCTTCCTAAACACGTCGATCTTCCTTTTTCAGAATCAAAGGTCGCACATGTAAAGCTCATCGTTCAGCCTGACAGCTTTTTGACCAGACTTGTCGCAGATGTAAACTTACTTAGATTCAAGAGGTGTTAGGAAAATCAAGAAGCATGTTGTTGTGGCATTAGTTTTCAAATACCACGCATGAAACTGTTCAATAACAGAAGTAGTGATACCACAAGTTTCTTGCCTTTTAATGCGAATGGACTGACGCAAAAGCACAAACAAGAGAGCAATTATTTGAATTTATTTCATGTACTTACAAATTAAGAACGGTAAGATTAGAGTGATGTCCAAGATCAGGAATCTCCGTAAAGTAGTTGTTCTGTAAATTTCTGAAAAAACACCAAAAATGCAACTATAAACGTAAATTTCTTTGTGAGAATCTTGAAAACATTTCAAAAATGTTATTTACCAAGGCATTTTCTATGAATTAGTGAGAATCTATTCTGATATGCATTCATCACTGATATTCGCGGAAACATATCAGTGTACTAATATTGACGTACACCTAATATGAATGTTTGTTAAAACAATCCTAATGTAATTTGTTTCCACGAACTTAAACGAATGTTTAATAAAAGAAAAGAAAACCCGCATAAATGACTTCTTGACTAGGTAATGCAACACTTAGAAATATAATCAAAGACATTTTGGAATTTTTTTACATTTGTTTCACTATCATATTTTCAGGTTGATGTTTAAACTAGCAGGCTAATATTATTTAACAAAATCATCCAATCCGTCCAATCAGAAACGCGAAAAACATTCATTTCTTTTCTGTCATAAATTCGAAATAAAAACCTCGTTTTTATGATGGGATGTACATTGATGTTAATCAACGAGTGCGCAAAACAATTTACTTGCATCATTATAGCAATGGCCTCCTTTGGTCACACCAAACCATGTTTAATAATGCATTGAATTCATTTTTAATAAATGATTCATTAACAAACAGGCTTCCATCAGCTACGCTATATTCGACCTACAAATCAGATGGATTCAAAAAAATCATCCATCTGAATAAAATAATAAAATACACGTAGTAACATTTCTAGCACAGGTATTTTTGGAAAGAGCCCAATCGGTCGCGACTCGTTTTCACTCTTCATAAATAATTTCTTATCTATAGTTCGAGGTTTATTTCAATAACTGGGAAGAAGCATAACCTCTGTCAAACAAATTATGGCGTTACTTAATAAATAGGATGAAAACGCGCAGGTTAGGGCGAGTATCAGAAGCAGGTCATTCAAAATGAGGTAAGTGTTGTACACTACAACGAATGACCAAAACACTTGCGGTTGCACTGCATCGCTACAGCACCAAATAAGGCATCGGCCCACACAAAGATACTAAAAACAGGTGCTAGCCAATTAAAGGCAAGATATGGCAATCCTTGAAAAATTACGTGGCGCAAGAATGGATATCGCGAACATTTAGATGAGACTACACTAGCCAAACACACTAATTATTTCAAATGGACATTTGATAGTCACACAATAAGCGGCCATCTACGGATAATCATGGGAAATTATAAGATAACGTGCACTAAATGACAAATCTGATCCCGGATATGGATTTCCACATGTAGCTTTTTTGTCAAAATTATGTGACACTCAAACCAATCAGAATCTACGCAAGCAAGGTGAGCGACACAAAAAGTGTGGTAATTTGAATGCACCACGAGTTCAGTGAAACACAAGGGAACCCTGTCCTGAATCTTGATTGAAAAAGAAAGCTCCGGTAGAAATAAAGATCCCATTTTCTTTCTTACGGTCCATGGAACTGACTATGTAATGTGTAATACCTCGCTTTTATAGGAGGCAGCGTTCACTTACATAGCACGCCTATTTAATACATTTACACCAACAATTCGATAAAAGATTGCTAAAAAAGGAAGTTATTTGCCCAAAAGATTCAAGATAATATTCGTTTCACTGACTGAATGTTGCAACGTGCGAAAGTGGCAGTCATTTCGCGCTGCGAGTGGCAGAAGTCTTTTGTACCAGGTGGAATTTTTCTTAGCTGGGTTCGGCTGCCCACTTCAAATTCCAAAAGGTTACTTTAGATTCGCTCTTAAAGTAGCATTTACACAGAAGTACTTGAAAGTAAAATGGCGTGGCGTTTGAAACGAGTTTCCTTTACATTCTTATGATATGGTACCAGTAGATACAAAGAGCCATCTACCTAGAGTCTAGACTTTCTTGAGGTCTTTGGATTTTGAGCAAGAATCGGAATGCATGCCTCGAATACGAGCCTCATTAGATTTTTCAAAATTATTTATGGAAAAGGCTCACCTTTTCCAATGCGACAGCCATGGTTTTGTACATTTTTATGAATTTGTCTCACTTACTTAGCCAATCCTCACCATTTCTGCGCAAATCATTGTTACAGGATTAGTGCCTTTGTTTGTTAGACGACTAATCGATCAGTTATGCTCATGCTCACGTTCATATCGTCTGCCCCTTCAGTGAGCTTGCTGCTCGAAACTGCTAAATATACAAACGTATTTAGGAGTGGGCTGACGACATCACAGATGAAGTCTGGGTCAAATGTTTGTTCATTGTTCGGGAACAGACTCGATAAGCGCACGCGTGAATTCCTTCTAAGGCGCCCTATTGAAACCAAAACATTAAAAAAAACCGTTTGAACTCATAAGGCAATGTTTTTAGCGTTATTGCTTTTCCATCAAAGATTCCAAGAAATTGTTCTTCAATGCTGTTGCCGACCACCGAATTTGCGAACGGGTGATGCGCGCGTTAGCACGTTTTGGAACAATCCTAATCGACATGAAATCAGCAGCACAATTATCCAGTGTGCGGTTAAGAAACGATAAAAAATAATAAGAGCCTTCCAAATGAGGGTCACCTTCCACGGGGCGTCATTTAAATCATTCTCGCCCCTCGTGCACCAACTTTTTTTTATTATTATAAAGCTTAAAGGTAAACGGGGCATATAGATTCGCCGACACCTAGCCAGCATCCATTGCAGCCCTCGTGGCCGCATAGAGATGCCAGTATCCTAAAAAGAGTGAAGCAGGTTACCCAAAGAGCAGCGGGGGTAGGAGCACGAGCAGTAGGCCGAAAGCACGTGTGAACTTTTGCGAGGCACCGAGAGTTGAAAGGTAAAATGGAAGACGTCTTTTCAATGTTTCCCATGGCGCCAGAACGGAGGTGAAGTCTGGCTGGATCTTTGTTGCCCAGCGATGTTTGGGCAGGGTGGAAGTGAAGGGGGGCCAAGGGCGATGGCCAAACCGAGCATGCCGCAGCGAAACGAATTCGAATAAAAGCGCACAAGAAAAAAATATATATTGCAAAAGGAAATAAATCCCCCTAATGGAATTTTTCGTCTTGTTGAAAAATGTGTCTGAATCGAGGAGGTCGGCAGCGAGAGTTTAATCATTGATGTTCACAAATTCAGGACAATCGGCAAGGGACGGTACATCCTAAAATTCAATCGCGAACTGTGGAATTTCTTTCGGGTGGAAGAAATGCGGTAACATTATTAGCAAATATAGGCTATGTACAGTTTTCTTCCCTAGTGTTATGTACGAAGAAACATTTATCTTCCAATGTGTACCTATGATGTCTGCATTTCGACGTAAAAGTAACTCGCATTCAAAGTTTATATTTAGGTGAAACTAGCATCAAATGGTAATAGAAAACGCGCGATTGCGGATCGGCTATTTGGCACATCTGCTATCAAACGCTGCAATAGTTAAGATGGACAGTGGAACAATTCCTTGGCCTTTTTAGACGATAAATGTAGGTTAGCTTATAAAGCATACGGAATAACACACGCAACATTAATTATACTTTCGATTGATTTTCTCAGATCCTGGTCCAAGTTATTTATTCAAACCAATTAGTCTAACATAGAATTTGCCTTTCATGACATTAAATATTTATTAATTCGGATAATCAGGCCATGAAAAATGCACCCCATTTGACACAAGAATGAGAGGAAGTGATTATCTCCAATTACTCTCAGAAGTAGTTTCAATGATCAGTGCACATAATCATTGCATTCACCATTTAGCACAACAATTCGACACGAGTTGTTCAAATTATTCTACTTTCTCCAAACTAAGTGGGCATAACGTCTATTATGACTTAGCCTATATCATGCGTGTTAATGTCGAATAATCAATCGTTGCACAAGTTTTGTTCTATTAACAAATATATAATATTTTAAAAAGCCTAGTTGTATTAAAAAAATGGAAAAAAAAATCAGGCAATGGGGCCGTAACCATTTTAAAATTATCCCCCAACCGCCTCACTCATGTACATGTATGCTCCCAATCTGACAAGTATAAGAACAGTTGCATTCAACGGAATTGTTATAAAGCTCCCTAAAAAACCAGACAAAAGTTTTACATTCCTCGCTGCCCTGAAGGCGATAGTGAGATATGCTGCATGGATACAGCGTAGGAAGAGAGAAATAAGTCAACAGAGGAGAAAACAGTCGAGAAGTGGGGTGGCCCAGGCGAGGTACACCGGCATGCTTTTTGCAGGTGTAACTTCCTAGCATGTTATAGACCTACAGTGTACATGAGCCAATCCTTTGCTCAACAATTGGGAACCACCAAAAATAGGTAGCTAGCCAGACGTGTTCTGTCCACCTTGTCTTTGCCCGAAGGCTGATTGAAAGAAGGGGAGAGTCAAGAACACCAAAGACTGAGCCTGTAATCTGGCCGGAAGTACTGTAGGTTTGTAACTAATTTGTTCTCGCACACCTGATCAGATGAAGGGAAAAACCTGCATCTCACACCACAGATTTGTATTTCTGAACCGCAGTAGGGTCGAGAGGGTGGAAGCCGAGGCACGTGCTGGGCAAAAATAATATTCCAAAACTCGAAACCTCGCAGACTCGATAAGGCAATGACCCTCCGTATCACCAACAGTAAGAAATTATTAGGGAAGTTTCATTCCATATTATAGGCAAAATATTCTAGTGCTTTATTAGTATACATTCTTCTAAATCTTGGAGGGATTATCGTAAAATGGCTAAAATGAAAGATTATCCCATTTTAAATTGTCAGGCTGCAATATTAATCCCAATTGTTCTCAACGAAACATTTCTCATCGCTTCTCATGCCACTGAATTTATACCTGCAATAAAATTCCCACGAGTTTTACAGTATTTGATATGACAACTCAGTTTGTATACTCAGGAAGCTTAAATGGTGCAAAAAAAAAAAAGGCTGAGATCAATTTTAAGTTTAAACAAACATCTCAACTTTCGATAAATCAAAATAAAGGATTCTGCCATATCATTCTAGTGAGAACGGGTTGGCTGCTAGCCTAATGAGATTTCAAATGAAAAACAAAACATACAGGAAATTGCCAACTAAGTAAAATCGCGGTGAAAAATGCATTTAAAATGTATATTTTATTAATTCAGAAATGAACAAAAAATGTTGCATTGTTAACGAAAATGTAATCTCAGCATGATATTCGACGAACAAATCACTTAAAACGTCCTCCAAAGGGAAAGCGAGTGAATTTTCACAATTACTAAAGACCGACCCCTTAATACCATGCAGGATAATGGCGACCATCAAAACAGGTACGTGCCTAACTAAGTGGAAATTTCAGTAGCAGCCAGCACGGTTTGAATTAAAAATGAGCAATTTTTCATTCTTTACTACAGAAGTAATGTTGATTGCCCTCATAGAACTAATGTTTTCATTAAAAGATGTGGGTCTATGGCCGTTTACAAAGGCTTTAGCAGGTGTTCAACGTTTCCCAGCGCACCGCAGCGTTAGACATTTTCAACGATAATAACATTAATAATTTAGTCAGGAGTTGCAGAACTGCTTGTTACTACTTCACCACCCGTTGGGCTAATTAGCCAAGCTCGCTTTTATATTGATGGCAATCTCCAGGCTATTCTATAAGGGATTCAGCAAGAGCCTAGGCAAGCTAGGCTACCTATAGGCAAAAAACAACGTGCGGTCGAAACCAAAATAATAGATGATGGTGGCCTTATGACCCACACAGCACACTTGTGAGCAAATTAGATTACAGTCTTGTATATGCAAAAGCTCAGCTATTTTATGAAATCAATACTTACAGTTCTTTGAGTGATGTAAGGTGTTGAAACGTTGAAGCATTAATACTCCTTAACTGATTATTACCCAAATCTCTGCAATAAATAAACGTTTTGCATATATTATTACATTGCTATTAGCATTAATTGCTTATTGTAATCAAGATCAAACACTTAGCATAATGATGAGAACAACACATTTTTGCTAAACTAGACATACTTTTTAGGCTCAAGCCAAAGAAAGCAAAAAACATTTTTTTAACATTTCAAACACCACAGCATAAACTGAATTCAAACATTAATAAGAGATTTTATATAGTCGGAATACAATAGGATTGATAGTTTAAGCGTGGTAACATCCAGTAAGATAAAACCAGTTTGCAATTACGAGTCTTCAATATAATAAGTATATTTTTTTCCCCAGCCACAAGCTCTCCGGTGACTCCATATGATAGAAGCCATTAAAAAAGTGAAAAGCGTAGCCATAATTTATTAGGGTGGAGTAATTTTCAACATGGATAATTTTCCCCCAGGTAAACGACATGGTAACGTATCCAGAGATAAACAGTATAAATTGTTAACACATGTGTGGGAAATTTTATCTTTCATGCTGTACGATAGGCTTACGCTATGCCAACCAAGCCATCAAAATGTTTATTGATCTAAGGCAGAATAATAGAAAACTGAATATGGGTGTGTCAAATTCAAAACAATCACGTAATTAACGATAAAGGGCACAATCAATTGATCTCTGTTGAAATTATAATAGGAAGAATTTGTCATATTAGCACACCTAAGGCGAGGATGATTACTGTATGGCAGGGGTGGACTATTGATTTTATATTAGCCTACATAGGTCATGCAAGAGTTTGGCTAATCACTGATAATTTCAAACTTTTTTGAAATGTTTATTATTATTGAAGAAACATTTCAATGGACTACACTCTATGGCCAATGCTTGAGTCTCAAATCAAAGTCTTTGAAACACGTCTATCCAGACAACGCTCAAATTATTGGTATCATTTGCATGGTGGGCATCCCTTTGGGTTGGGCTTAACATTGGTTGCATTATGCCTAAAAAATCATTACAATGATTCCAGGAATGTGTTAATAGATAAGCGTCAAGTTTTTTTTTATAGAGCTGACACCATGTAAAACAAGTTTTTTCTTAGTTTAGTCATTACAATTTTACAAGAAAACTGTATCTGTTTCTTATTTTAAATTCTTTCAAATTAACGGGTAGAATTTGGACAAATATTTCACTTGGTAATTCTGGAATATCGATTGCAAAGCTAGTAAACTAGGCAATGTAATATCGAAACTGCGTTTCTGAAGAGCATCTCACGTTAATTGGGTGCAAAGTTACTACGAGCGTGTAAGAAAAACTTCAAAACATAAATAAACCCTCACTTGTCTAATTTGTTTTAAGTTACTTTTGATGTTACTGCGAATTTCGCAACACATGGCACCTAACAAAGATAACCTTACATGCATTTTTCAGCGCACAGTTGAACCTAATTCAGAAATTTGTGGACATTTCCAAGCATCCGGCCTAAGGGACGACCTTTAAATTTCAAATACACCTCCAACCTAATTCTATCACTCGATAAAAACAACGCCTGCAATTTCTGCATATAGTAGGGTCTATACAGTGTATTTGAACTGAATGTATAGGCCTACATGTTTTCAATATAGTAGGCTAGTGGTACTTCAATCCTTAAGTTACGAAATAACAATCAACATTATGGCTAACTAACTACTTGCACGTCAGTTGTCTCTGCAGCAATCATTTTAAATGACTACATTTCCATTTTATAACAGCAGTGATACAGTAACCAACGGTACCAACTTCAAACTGACTGAGTTTTGGTACAGTAATAGGACTTCAAACTACATGTACATGTATATCCAATAAAGTACTTTTCAGATCTCAATGGGTAGGATTTCAGTTGTGGCAGACCACAGCGACCAAGTAAAGCTGCTCGACCCAGTTTCCACTTGTGAAGAGGAGATAAGGTTGTTTTCTGGTACAGCACAACACCGATGGCAAAGCAAAACACAAAGGTGCGGTTGAGCACTGATCAAACCAAACGCATATCGTTTTAACAGTGCTGAACAGCCCAATGCATTTGCATTAAAACGTCACACCTCTGCAGTCTATCAGTATTACAGCATGCAAATGACTCCAGCAGAAACTATTTTTCAGGATTAAGGTGGACAGCCATCAAATGAATTCAACTAAAGCTGGTGCGTAAGTAGTACATTGGCTGGGGTGAAGAAATTCGCGGATTTCCCAGCGAGGGGAGAGAAGGGGGAGCAGTTGGGATTACTTGAAAAGCACGAGGGGTGGTGGACAGCCGAACCGAGGGGTACGGTCAGCGACAGCTTCCGACGGGCCCCAGTATGTGCTAATGGGGCATGCAGAAACAGTTGGGTGCCAAGCTCAGGTGTGAGGATTCAACCATTTTGCAGAAATGGGGGAAAATTATCCGAGGTCAATAATGAATTGCAGTGACTGCGCTTTCAGAAGCAAGCCCAAAGGCATGATTTAGCCTTATCACCATTCTGCCCATTGTCGTCAAGTTGATTCGAAATGTCTGATTGCGGCTGATTTACACGCGCATTACTTAGATACAGTGTTGCATGCAGTTAAATATCGAGCCATTTATCTTAAAACTGGTAAAACGCAATGTATTCCGCCAACGAGATTTTGGAACGTGCTGTCCTCCCACTTCTGACACGTGCACAATAAGGGGCGGCTATTGGGGAACGCCCGTAAAACGTTTGATGTGCGATACCAATGTGATGCATTTGATTGCCTGAAATCACACGTGAAATCGCGACTATGGAGGCATGGCCTGATTGTCAATTTCTTGAAATGTGGCTGGTGAATCCATAAAACATTGGAGAAATTATCATTTAAACGCTTTTAATGCCACACTGGTAAAATGTGCTTTGGGATCAACATCTTGTCCGAAACGAAAGAAAAAAAGTATGACAAGGTTAAATACTGGAGAAACGTATTCTCACCAGTAGAGCGGTATTAGCCATGCATGCATGCCGATGTTTACCGAAGCATAACAACAACCTTGATAGCACATTTCGAAAAATTGCCTTCATTCGACTAAAAGAGCAGGCGATGGTAAAGAAATACTGTTTTAACGTATGTAAATCTGAGAATCAAGTGAAATTTGATAGCTTGCAATGAATATTTTTGAAGACAAATGTAGGGCATACTAAGGGCGTGGACACTAAAATAATTTGAAATTGAAATTCCATAATTAAAATAAATGTTATTAATATTATTATCTTAACAAACAAATCTTTACAATACAACATCTACGTTGTTAATAATATCCCTATTATTCTTGCCTATACCGAATTGCAGAACGATCTACCCATTGACTGTTATCACACATGCCCGTAGCACAGATGACCCAGTATAAAATATATCTCATTCTATCACATCATCCAGTAATACCAATTGGTCAGTACTGAAGTAAATCATAAAACCCATGCAACGTACTGTACAGCTAGCTTCGAGATTGCGTGACACTATCTTGCAATGGAAAAATTCTCCTTCATATTAACCAAATAGAGGTCACCATTTGCTTCCATTAGTTTCCCCAATAGTGGAAAACTAGCTAATTCATCGAGATCAGTACATTTATCAGCTTAAAGGTATGGAGCCCGTATAAACCTTAATGCACAGCAGAATAAACAACTCATTTGCGTGTTTCTTGCCAATAAAAGTGCAGTATCTTTGGGAGTCATTGCATTAAAAGTAGGGCGACATGGTATGCCACCATACATGTCCAGACAATAAAAGCCAAATATCATGACGTAACAAACAAGATCAGTTGGGTAATGCCATGGCATCGATTTACAACACGACTTGCACTCCAAGAACAGTAGGGCCTAGTATTTTCATAAAAAGCAAAATCACGTTGTCACCACCGCAGTGTAGTGCCACTAATGCTCGGGACACTGAACTAAAATGTAGTTACTGTGATGAATAATGCTTTCGGTTATGCTGCCAATAGTTTGTGTTAGCCTAGACAACTATCTGAATTCGTACTCTTGGCACTAGGCTTCTGTAGTCAAAATGACTGTCATTGAGCCTGTTTGCTTGACATGTTGTTATCAATATGTCTCATGGTAATTTGAAATTACAACTTTACGTTCTGTGGACAACTGTCCATGCGATCCTGTCCATTTTTGCGGCATCTTCCTTCCCCTCCTATTCCCCTTCCAACTTCAAGCGTGCGTTTTTGGATAGGCCTTCTTTGTAACTACATGTATCAACGCCATTAATGTAGACGTGAAATGTAGTACACGTACTTGAACGTTCACACGGATATCTTCACAGTTTTCGATTCTTAAACAACTGATGAAGAATCCTGTCAAATAAAAAATATCAAGTGGTGAGAAATGTTGACCATATCAAAGAAACAACTGCTGGTGAATTTTTCTGAAAATAAATGCAGGTCTAGCAAGGCTGTGACAGGCAGTTGATAACTGAAAGTAAAATGGTAGGTGCGTACTCATTAGTAATAAAAGAACTATTTTGGAAACATTGGCATCTTCAAGAAATAACGAATTTCTACATTAGCAGTATTTGTTTGACATGTTCTATGAAGTAAAGTAAAGAATAATAGCCATTTGACTGGAAATAAATTTGTGAATCCACAAGGCCAGCTACACGTACCGGAAAAAACAAAACAGTATCAACGTATTATTTTATACTGTTTATTCATATAGTCTAGGAAAGTAAATTTTCCATATAACCATACAGGTAATTTAAGATTACAACTTCACGTTCTGTGGACAACTGTCCATGCGATTTGGCTTGCCAGTTGAATTTTAAAATAACCTAATGGATACTGCTAATGTAGAAATTCGTTATTTCTTGAAGATGCCAATGTTTGACAGAATGCAAAGAACTCCTGTATCTGCAAATGGTTATCTGTTAACCAATTTTGCCAATTTTGTTAACTAATATTACTGCACTTACTGTGTGGAAATGTAAGGCCACACACAACGGGGCCCTGTTCCAAAAACAGTATAATCTAATAAACAAGGGAACAAGTAAATTTAGTTATAAACTTCAGTAATAGCACACCATAAGTAATAAATGCACGTGTTTTCTTTCATTTAACATTTCATAGGTGGAGAAGTTCGTGCTCGATGGAGGAAGCTGCGCGATCGGTACACACTAGAGAAACGACGGCTGAGAACGAAAAGTGGGGCCGCACCAGCCAAACCATCGAAATGGATATATTTTGATTCATGTGCTTTTTTAGATGACCACCTAATAACAAGAAGGTGAGGTGTGATTTCTATTGAATCAGTTGGAGCATGTGTGCCTCTGTGTACAATAATGTATTTTCCTTACACATTTATTCAGCACCTCTGGAAATGTTGCAGCATTAGCTGCAGACGTGGCAGAAGAGATGGATTCCCAGAGCTTGGGAGATCTTGAACAATTTTTTGGTGAGTTTTTGAATTGCATTCTTGTGATACTATGATTTTGGTAAGGAACATTATTAATCAATGGTTTTTACTGAATATCCTTCATGTTATTTTTGTAGAACCACAGAGCCAGGCATCGTCAGGAACACCTGAACCATCTGTGGTCTTTCATGAAACGACCATGCGACGACGGAACGATTCACCAAATATGCAAACAAAGTTGCTGGCAATGGGTGAGAAGCTGTGTTCTGAGCTCATGGAACAAAGATCTGGTCTTGCCGACGATGACGACGACGAAGAGGACACGATATTTTGTGCGAGCATCAAGGCCTGCTTGAAAAAGATGTCCCCGCGAAAGAAATCGATTTTTAAAATTCGCTTACAAACTTTGTTTCACGAGGTTGAATTTTCGGAGCTTCCTGTGTGAAAATAAAGGAACTGATTTTTTAATTTATATGTGTGCGTTCTTTTTTTATTACTGGGATGAAAAATCAAGTTATATACAGTTTTTCTTGCTTTTATATAGATGATATGAGTGTAAAGGGTAAAAAAAACAAATCCAGTTTTCATATATAAAGGAAAATACATTTATCGCTGAAATATTAGCTCTTGACACACCGCCAAATAAAAAAGTGGCTTTGCATCAATAAAATTTAAAGCTGCATTCAAAATTACATGTGCAGCATAGCCAACACGATAAGTTGCACTACATATTATCACGTATAAACGAATTAATGCAAACCCCTGTTCACATAGTTGTCCTGCCATGGTACGGCACCGTGCTTTGAGAAGAAATACTCACTCAAAGCGCTACGAACATCTGATGCTACCCTGGCATAATTATTTGCACGTGTATGCCGCAATTGCTCGAAAGCAGTCCCCTCAGGCTCAGGGGCCTGCAGATCATCAATGAAACTTTGAGGACAGTACATGCGGTTAGCACCAGGAATCGATAAGTCCTCTTTCATAATAAAGTTGTGCAATGCACAAGCTGCCTTGATAATATCTTCAGTCTTGCCCAGACCAGCATGAATTGGAAGTTTAAAGATACGCCATCGTGCTGCTAGAATCCCAAAAGTATTTTCGATTAAAATTCTGGCCCTAGACAGACGATAATTGTAAACTTTATGTGAATGATCAAGGTTTTTAGTTGGAAAAATACGCATGAGATTCGGCATGAGAGGAAACGCCGCATCACCAACAAAATAATGAGGAAGTATTGTACCAATCCCTGGAAGTGGTTTTGGTGAGGGTAAATCCAGAGAACCTTGAGCAATACGTTTTCCAATAGTAGATGCAGAAAACCTTCCCCCCCCCCCATCACTAACTCTTCCCTGACATCCAACATTAACCATAGTGAAACATCGATGCGCATCACAAAAAGCCAAGAGCACCATGCTGAAATATTGCTTGTAATTATGTAACACTGAGCCTGAATTATGTGGTGCACGGATGCGAACTTGTTTGCCATCAACTGCACCAACAGATTTTGGAACATTCCAAATATGCTCCATGTCTTGAGAGACAGATACCCACATGTCTTCATCTGGTTGTGGCGTATATATTGGAAACAGAGTATCCCAAAGAATTTTCCAGACTTCTCCTATGACGTTGGAGACAGTCGCTGATAAAACTCTAAACTCGAATGTCAATGCACTCATTGATATTCCTGATGAAAGGTACCTGTGTGAGTAAAAATATAACCAGTTATAAAAATTGCAGAGATAAATATTTGAGTATGGAAAGGGGTTACCATAGGGATTACAGTTACCGTAACGTGATGCACATCATTTCACCAGGACTTAATGGGCAATTTAAGCTATTTTTTTAGGAAAGGGCTAATGATCCCAAGCAGCTTGTCAAACCTATTTAGTGAAAGGAACACCATGTTTAGCTTTGGTGAATGCACTAAACGTTTGACCTGAGTTTAACTAAGAAGGTTACTATCCAGCATATTCACATACACACCAGCCTTTTAGCACTCATCCTAAAGTACTTAAAATGCATTTCTGGATCACGTCATAACTGTGCGACCAAATTCGCATAAGCGCCCTGTTCTGTACGCTGCCGATATAACATTCTTTTCCCAAACCATAAGCCACCAAATGGCAGTAAAGACTAACAAACGCCTACGCTGCTTCTGCATATTTGTACTGCAATGAAATGTAATATTGTATAACTTCAAAAGCCAACAGCAAAAACTACCTTGACAAAAGTGTACATTAGCATTGTCAATAGATCAATGAAAATACTATTGCCAATTGAACTATATTATAATGGGTCAGGAAGAACATCGAAATACTAAAAACTGTAGTTAAGGCAAAAACTAACATGCTAATTAACCTTTTCGTTAGAAAAAAGTTAAACAATATACCGACACACATTAAACTTATTAACTCCTTGCTTACCCCCAGCATCACATATAATGCCCCGTTCTGGAGCTGGAGCCACAAAGATCCTTTCGACGGCATACACGAACAGTTTTTACGGAAGACCTTCAATCTTGATAGAACCACCCCGGGATACATGATCAAAAAAGAATTTAATCTTACTCCAATTCAAATGCTCATCATAAAACATACCTTTAATTATTGGATCAAAACAACATTAGAGAATACATTTCCGAATTTCACCGAGAACTTATTTATTCACTGGCTTAGCAAACCCCCCGACAAATACAACCCATTGGCCAAGTTTATCCTCCTAGTGACAGAAAATCTCCCGGGCGGAGTTCCCACAACCTTACATACCTTGACAACCA